>JADRCC010542822.1:0-13260 GCA_019843855.1 Hylomyscus alleni
TATTGTTTTAGTAGGTAGTAAAATCACCGTCGTATTACCTGGAAACACTGTCCGTCACACCGTTATCTCCTGTTGTCTAGGAGCCCTGCTGCAGCGAGGCTTTTCTGCTCACCCGCTGTCTGTGTCTGTTCAGAGTCCTATTCATGTGGGAACTGAGGGAGTCACACCAGTTAGCAGTGAGCAGTGCACACCAAGTTATTTTAATCTCACTTTCAACCTATTGTCAAGAGAATTATCCTTTTGGGAAATATTTATAGCTTTGATAGAGGCATGAAATAAACCCAAAGTAGAATAATAAGGCATGAAATCCATGGTTGGATTTAACGTAGCATGAACCTTGGAGTTTTAATTTTATTATCTATGAGACATTTCCTTATATAAATCTTCTAAGAACTAAACCAGAATATTGTAATGATTTCTCTTATTTACTGTAGCTTAGTGACTGTAAATTTGAGGGAGAAATGGTATACATGATATATATCAGCGAATTGACCTTTTTTATCAAAATGATAAGCAATCTTTTCAGTAAGTATAAAGGACAGAAGACTGAGACAAATTGCATGTTTTACATGGATGGTGCATATCCATGTATACATATCTGTATAATTGGATATCATATATATTTATCATATATATATATATGACATATATATGGTTGTATGACATAGTAGAAACATACACTATTCATAATCATTTACAGTACTGAATGGAGGACTTATGGAGTTTTCTTTTTAAGATTTATTTATTTTTAATGTGAGTCTGTCTGTCTGTCTGTCTGTCTGTCTGCCACATGAGTGCAGGTCCCTGTGGAGGCCAGAAGAGGGCACCAGCTGCTCTGGAGCTGAGTTACAGGTGGTTGTGAGCCTGTAGACATGGGGACTGGACTCCGCCCCTCTGTAAGAGCAGTGTACATTTAAAACTGCCGACCCATGGCTCCAGAACCATGATTTTTTTTTTCATTAAGGGAAGAAATTATCTAAAGAAGTAAATTAATACTTTGCTTTTTCAAACTGAAATTTTTGTATTTTATTTTTGCTTTGTATGATTTTAGCAATTGGTGATAAAAGTCAACAATTGAAGCTAGGGTTCTCTTTGTCGCTGTGGAGTGTGTCCCCCAGTCACTGTGGAGTGTGTCCCCAAGTCACTGTTTAGATTGCCTTTCTTCCTCACATTGGTTTCCTCCCCCCCCCCCCCCCCCCTTTACTGCTTCTCTTGCCTTCTGCTTTTCCTTGTGTGGAGATAGATAGCCATGGGCTCAGAGTCTGTCCATGAGAAGCAAGTGTTGTAGCCACAGTTGTAGATTGTTTTTTGGTTAGTAATGTGTTTTCTTTATAGCACTTGTACTTAATAGATTGTTTTTTATTAGTGAAAAGCATGTAAAACAATTTCTTGATGTATGAAAAGTCTACTCTTTTTGTTTGGGGTTGGTCTTTTCAGAAAAGAAAAATCCCATTTTTTGAACAGCATCTGTATCAATTCTTTGAGACTCTGGCACAACATATTTTGAACATATTCACTACCTTCAACTTCCCCCATTACAATCATCTTGATCTTTTGAACCCCTGGTCATCCGACTTCTCCACTAAATCTAGTTTGTGTTACCCAGCCTGTCTTGGGAATGGGACCTAGCTTGATGTATGGTCACACCATGAGCAGAAGCCCCTCCTTCTCTCCCAGCCACTATCAAATGCCTATAGCTCTTCAGTTAGTGGTGGGATTGTGCCCACCTTCCTGCTCTCACAGGGTTTTGTCTAATTGGTGCACGGGAAAGTCTTGTCCTTGCTGACATAGCCACTGTGCGTCCATGTGTGCATCTGCCTTGTTCTGCCTGAGAACACCAGTTCCTTGGTGCTGTGGAGCACCTCTGGCCCTTACAGTCTTCCGTACAGATCGCTGACCACTGGGAAGAGTAGAGCGCTGTGGACGTCTCAGTAGGACGAGCTCTCTGGTGTCTTATTTTCCACAAGTCTTATTTTCCACCAATTAGAGTCTCTGTTAGAACTTACTAATTTTATTTCAGATTGTTTCTAAAGAAAAAATTCTAGGCTTTTTTTCCCCCTCTTCTACCACAGTTATTCTACATCCAACATGCTTTTGAAATGCACTAGGACTAGGTTAGTTTAGTGTGACTTTTTAAAAATAAAAATGAAGTTAGTTTGAAGTGGTCTGTTTTCCTGCTTTCTGCATTCATGGTTAGTGTTCATGTGTGTATGTGTGCTATGTGTGTGTGTGTGTGTGTGTGTATGTGTGCTGTGTGTGTGTGTGTATGTGTGCTGTGTGTGTGTGTGTATGTGTGCTGTGTGTGTGTGTATGTGTGCTGTGTGTGTGCGTATTGTGCTGTGTGTGTGTGTGTGTGTGTGTGTGTGTGTGTGTGTGTATGTGTGCTGTGTGTGTTTGGAAGTCAGAGAACAATACTGTGGAATTGTGGTTCTGCTACCTTTATATAGGCTCCAGGATTTAGTTTGGGTCACCTGGACATCCTGACAGCGTCCTAAAAATTGTGTTAATTTGTCTGAAAACACAAGTTTAAGACTCCTTTGGATTGGCTACTCTCATTTAGGAATGGGTGTTGTCTTCATCAGCCATACCTCCTGCTTCTCTGCCCAGGGATTATACTCCATTCTCTTAGAAGAACAAATGAGTCAAAATTTCTTCTTGGCTCCTCCTCTTAATAGTCTGTTTGTTTTCCATTCTTTACAACAAGATTTCATGCAGCTCAGGTTGGCTTTGATCTTACTACGTAGCCTGGCCTGGCTCCTGCCTACAAGTATAAATCACCAGGCCAGTCTTACTTTTTGTATCTTTTTTAGAAACTAATGCTATTCAGGCACTAGTTCATTAAATAGCATAAAGTCAACTTTAATGTATTATATACATGCATGTGTAATGTATTATAATTTATATTATACATATATTTTAAATATATCTATATTTAGATATTATATGTAAAACATGCATATAAAGTCAATTTTATCTGTTAGCATTTTAAATGGAAAATGATTTCTTTCTCTATTAAATTGGAATATTGAATATACTGCTAAGAAATTCTTTCTAGAAAGTAAGAAACTCATCTGTTTTGAGCTCTTTTTGGTGTTGTTGTTGTTAAGCATTCTAATATAGATATTTTATTTATAAGCACAAAGCAGAGTTAATCTTTTTAGTTATATTTCTTCACAGACAACCCCATAAGACTGTGGTAGCCAATGTCTTAGTATATTATAGTATGTGAGATAGGACATTATATAAAATAAAGATGCAGAATGTTTGAAGTTTATTAACTTTGTGAACAGAGATCTTATGATATAGCCGTGAACAAAACAAAATAGAGAAATGCTGCCCTGGATGCCTGGCACCAACTGAGGGCATTTTTACTTGTTGAAGTGCTAAACTTAGTAATTCTCGAAGTGTTTGGTGTCACTCAGCTAGCCTGGGAAGTTTAAGAAGCTGTTAGCTTGGCAGTTACAACAGACCCTGGATATTTGTGCTGGCAAATTCCAAGATCTTCACAGATGACAAGAATGAAGATTTTTTTTCCATTTAACATAGTTAAGTATTACTGACCCCTTCCAATGTGCCAAGATAGGCTATTGAAATATATTGAACTGTATTTACTAAAATAAACTCAGTGTGTTTCATTACAGTGGCCTGTCATTTTAGGAAGGGAAAATTTTATATTACCAAACTTACTCTTGAAAATTCTAAGTTGCTCCTTATTTAGTAGTCTAGATAGATTTACACATATTTATTTTTGCATCTAGTGCCACATTTTTCTCTTAGACTGCAAACATTCATACTGGCTTAGTTTGCTTTCTGCTGCTGTAATCAAATACCATGACCAAAAGCAACTTGGAGAGGAAAGGGTTTATGTCAGCTTACAGCTTATTGTCTGTCATGAAGTGAAGTCATGGAAGAAACTGGAGGCAGGAAATAAAGTAGATGCCATGGAGAAATAAGGCTTAGTAGCTGCCCCACTCCCATCCTCAGTTTGTTTGCTTGCATAGCTGGCTTTCTGGGACCGGCTGCCCAGGGGTGGTGCCACACACTGTGGGCTGAGGCTTCCTACATCAGCCATTAATCAGATTGGCCTGTAGGCAGGTCTGTGGGGGGATTTCTTAAAGGAGGTTCTTTTTTCACAGATGGCTTCAGTGTGTGCCTAGTTGCCCTGCCACCCAAAAAACCAACTAACTAGCACACTCACCCTTTCTCACAATTTTATATAATCTTCCTACTACTGTTGGGATAGGTTGCTCTTTATTCAGATAAACCAGTTGGTTTTTTGTATGGAGATGCTTTTATGTGACAATTAGACCTTTGTTGTAATGTCTTTGATGACATTACATTTCGTATTGTGAGATACTCCTGTCATGGGAGGTATGCATGTGCTATGGACCGACACACTCAGCAGCCTGGTGTGTGTCATGTGTTACAGTCGTCCTCATCAAAATGAATGGATTTAAGAATGAAATTAGGACATTGTGTGGGATTGCATCCATTACAAGGCACTGACTTAAACTCCAGCCCAGAATCTGAGGACTCTCCATGTAGTAAGTGAACGATCCATCCTAGGCAGGTTGCAGACAGGTGTGCTTCTGAAGTGGTAGGATCTTACCATCATTGTGAGTGGCAGCTATCTTTTTATAGTTCAGCTTTCAAAGCACTTGCTTATAGTCAAACAATGAAAACCTGATTCTAAGACTTAAATCTCCACATTTTTTCATACACATATACTTTTCATTTTGATTATATTCCTCTCTTCTCCCCTCCAACTCTTCCAGTACTCCCCATATGCCCCTGTTAAATGCATTCCCTCCTCTTCTATAATAGTATAATAATAACATAATTATATATAAAAATTCTCCCAAGCTCTATCAGTGTTGCTTGTATGCCTATGAGAATAGTAGGGCTAGCCGCTTAGGCATGGACAGCCTGTTAGGGAGCTCATCCCCAAACAAAACTGATTCTTCCTTCCTCGGCCCTCAACTAAGGGTGGAGCCTAGTGAGCTCTTTCTACATCCACACTGGGATGCAAACTGGTGGGGCCTTGGGCAAGCCTTGTTCAGCAACCACAGCCGCTGTGTGGTCCCGAGTGCAGCACCCCTGCCACGATGTTCATGGCAGTTCTCCAGGTCATCTGGCTCTCACATCCTTTCTGCTTCCTCTTCCTTGATGTTTCATAAGAGTTGAGTATTGGGGCTGTCTTACGGATGCCTCGTTTTTTGGGACCGAACATTCCATAAACACTTATTCTCTGTACTTTGACTCATTGTGACTCTCGGTAGTAGCCTCCATCCATTGCAAAGAAGCATGTTGGGTGAGGGATGAGAGATGCACTGATCTGTGTATATAAAGATGTGTTTTTAAGTAGCAATTAGATACCATAACAATTTAGCAAAATGATAGTAGGATGTTTCCTAGAGACTAGGGCCTCTCATATGCTGTATAATATCCCCCAAGTCCATAAACTACCAGAAAACCTGGTGCCTGTTGTGGGATAGATAGCTACTTTAGAGTTGTTGGCCACGAGTTTCTAAGATCCCCCAAACAATAACAGGATATTATTGTTGTTCTTGGTTGACTGCCAGAACTTGAGAATAAGACACTCTGCATACTTTTGCCACAGGATATGGAGAAATCAAGCTGGTATTAACCTGGATGCCCCTCCCTGAAGGCTACCTCTCATGGTGTTAGAAGGTGCTAGCAGGTTAGGCTGGGACAGAGAGAGTGATCAATGTCCCTACCTAGCTGCAAATCTTGCCAACAGTAATGACTGTCCTGGCAAGATATGTCCAACCAACAGCTGTCAGACTGAAGTTAAGCCATCATAGGAAGAGAACTCATACCTGATACTGTAAAGCTAAGCAAAACTCCTCGTGATGAATGGTGTCATCCACAATCAGGAGATATATAGTTCTGATTCCATCATTATTTATGGGGTCTTCATTTGTTTTTGTGCTGTCTTTTCAGTTGGGAGAGTTAACCCTTTCTCAGCTGAATCATCTCTCACCTCAGAATCATCTTGTCTGATGCTACCTCATTTTAGTCTACATTTTTGGGTAATCTTTATCCATTTCCATCTGTGATCCTGCTCACTGTTAGTCATGTTCATGAAACCACAATGACTCTTGGCCATGCATCATTGGAAAAAATTACTTCTTTTTTCTTTCATAGCTTTTCAGTATCACATCCTCTCTGAAAATTTACCTCATCTAGGTTTTTTTTTTTTTTTTTTTTTGAGACAGGGTTTCTCTGTGTAGCCCTGGCTATTCTGGAACTCTATAGACCAGGTTGGCCTCAAACTCAGAAATCCACCTGCCTCTGCCTCCCAAGTGCTGGGATTAAAGGCGTGCACCACCAACTGCCCGGCTAGGTTATCTTAATGTTCCTTTATTTCTAACAATACTATATTCAAGACCTTTCTGTCTGTGGTGGTTACAATGTGAATCTATAAGTGTACCACATCTGGAAGATTATTGTTTAAAACTCTTTTAGGACAATGAAAGCACATGACAGAATTAGAGGCAAAAATTCAACAAATTTTAAAGGAAAAATGTAGAGTTTATAAATGACCTGATATTTTGTCTGGAGTAAACCAAACTACCTACATTCCTAAGACTGGAAAGAACTACCCCTTTACTGCCCACTTCCTGTCCTTACATTCCTGAGACTGGAAAGAACTACCCCTTTCCCGCCCACTTCCTGTCCTTACAGGACTTGGAAAGCTGTGTCCAATGGCAGAGCTGTCAGCTTTTCTGCAGGAACCTCAGAGCTGTAGGCATTCTTATTTTTGCCTTGAGTCTACCAGCAGGAAAGAATAATAAGTTTGGCATAACCAAAAAATCTACTGTATTGGTGTAATGTAACTGACTGTGATTCATCTCAGATGTGTGTCTTAGCCCTCATTCCTCTGTTTTATGTACAGATTTTTCCCTGAGAGCCACATTAGCCTTCAGGAAGTTCTCTAGAAATTCTTTAAGGACTATTTGCTTAATAGAAAGTGATTTAGAAGTTACTAGAAAAACAGAAGTTTCACAGAATTACATGTATTTGCTCTGGAAGGCTAACAAGAAGCCAGACCTACATTGGCTCATGCTGGCATGAAAATAATTCTTCAGAGGGAACTATGATCATGGCTTTGTTTGCATGCCGAATGGTAATCATGGTATCTGATCCAGGCTACCCGAGTCTTACCTTCTCCAGTGGCCCTGTTGCTTGTGTCTCCTACCCATGCCAAGCTGGACTGTGAGGTTTTTATTTTATCTAACATCTAGGTGTGTTTAGAGAGGCAGAATGGTATAATAGAAAGATTGAGACTTGAAGTCAGTCTAACCCATTTTTCATCCCAGCTTCACACTATATAATCCTCTATAAGTTCCTTAACATCTGTGTGCTTCAGTCTTCTCACCTGTGAAACAGAAATAGAATGCTTATTTTTACAAGGTTGTCATGAACACAAAACGAGATTTTAAACTACAGAACGCTAAGGCAGTGGCTGGACATATGGTATCAGTGTTGCTCTCAGGCCCACAATAAAAACATATGAAGCAGAGTTCCATGCCACTACCAACAGTAGCTGTGAAGAGGATCCCTAGAATGGGCTCAGCAAACCTCTGTATCTGCTGCAGTGAAAGGCACCATTGTGAGCCCTTTCCAGCATGATTCAGGGACCACTTATCCTGTCATTCACATAGACTCGTTTCCTGGAGAGGTCTTAAAAATAAATGGTTCTTTGCTTGACTCTGGTACTGTCAATAGACCCTTCTGTGACAATGATGACATTTTATGCCTTGCTATTTGGAATGTGGCTGTGGCCACTGCAAACCTACATCATTCATTACTGCACAAAAAGGATCTCGTTCTGCCTCTTACCCGGCAGAGCTTTAGACTCCCCTAGATGCCATATCTCACAGGGTAAGCCTAAGGTGTCAATCCTATCAGGGTAAGTTGTTTAGACTGTCCACTGGTCATTACTGAGTCGCTAGCAAGTCTGTCCTTATCCATACATTATGTGACAGATGGTTCTGCCTTAACATTCAGCATCATGCTCTGCCTTCCTTTTCAAAACATGTTGTATTAATTTGACCACTGCTTTCCAAATCACAAATTGACATTGTCAAATTATGTCAGCTTCAAAACCACGTGCTCTTCCTTCTGGTTGTGGAAGGATTTTAAAATTCTAGTCTGTCTCCCTACCCTCTTGTATCTTGGTCCTTTTATTCCATTTCACTTTCTATAACACAAAGAAGTTTCCCTATATGAAAGATGACAGAGCATTTAAAAACATTTGAGATGGGGTTTCTGTAATCAAGGCTGGCCTTGAGTCTATTCTGTAGCCCTGCCAGGCCCCTGACTTACTCATACCCTCCTAAGTGCTGGGAGGGCCAGCATGTGCTAACATCCCCAGCTGCAAAATAATTTTAAATTCAATAATATTTGGGAACAAGCTTAATACGTTCTGTCTGCTTCATTTGCTTCCCAGGAAAAGTATTCTTTGGGTTTAAGGCAATATAACCTAGAAATTTGTGAAAACTATACAATAGGAATTTTCTTAATGAAACCCTGTATTAGTTCTTAATCTATGTAATTTAAAAATTACATATATAGTACATCTTAATTTTTGAAGTTATAAGACTGTAAAACTAATTTTATAATGTCAAAACAAGAATTCTTTAAAGAGAATAAGAATTAAAAAATTGAAAATATGAGCGTGCATCTCTTATGTGAAGGCTGCAATTCCTCATGAGATTACCGTTACATTCATGCATGCATATAAAATACTGTGTGTGTGTATTTATGAATTGATACCAAATTGATGTTTATTGATCTTAGTAGAAATGTTTTGAAGGTTACTGCATAGTCTGTGATAGGGTATTTGGAGGCAAAGTATTAGTTTGGGTTAAGACCCCAATATTCTTCTTAACACCCATACATTTCTTTTTTAATCGTCAGTTTCTTCTCTGTACAGAGATTTCTGTCTACAGGTTCTGTGTAGTAACTTCAAAGCTCAAATGAAATTCCAAAATAGTATATAGCATATCAGTCGTTATCTCTTTAAAGTCAAGGTGGTTTTCTTGACATAGCTCTCAGAGGCTTATAGCGATGATCACAAACACTTGTGTTCATGAGTGCTAGACAGCCGAGGTCCAGCTGATCTGGACAGCCCTGCGGCGTCCGCTTCAGACCATGACTTGTCTGGCCACAGTTCAGTTTTTGGTTTTCTTCATGTGTATTTTTTGTATGGTCCAGACTGACAGGGTGGCAGCCACAACACTAAATAATGGTTTTTGTGGGTTTTGTTTGTTTGTTTGTTTTGCATTTTTCATGGAGAATTATCACAGCATGAAGGTAAAGCCAAATAATTTCTGCTTCTAGTAAGATAACATTGGCTAAATGAAATCACATGATTAAGTTCAGAGTTGTTGGGGAAATCTAGTATATTCTCCTGTCAGTGGGGAGGGAATTAGGAGTGAATGTTTGTTCAACAATACATAATAAAATAATGTGTGTTATCCAAACCTCATTACATCTAGACGTTCCCTCCCACCCTACAGTACAATAGAAGGGCTAAAGTAAACAAACAGGAAAAAACAAGAACAAAACCAAAAAGGAATCTGATTATGTTTTAAATCTGTCCCCTAAAAGCTTATGTCTTAGAGTCTTAATTGTGTGTATGGCAGTTTGGGGAGACGTGAGTGTGGAGAAAGTGGAGGTGTTTGGGTCTGGAGGCCTCGCCCTGGAAATGGATTAGTGTCTCCCTGAGCTCCTGGGCTGTTCTTGCTATGCATGTGAGAAGTCTTCCAAAGCAAGGCTGCAGTTGTGTTCTCTGTGCTGGGTGAGCCTGCACTTCCCTTCCACACAGCTGCCAGACCGGAGTTCCCAGCCTCTAACTGAACCCCTTCCTTTAGAGATTACTCACTTGGTCTAATCATTTTAGCAAAAGTAGCTGTTAACAAACCTGGATGAAACCAAGAAGGTGTAGATAATAAACATGAGAAAATCTATGAAACACTGTACTTTCTAATAGATATTTTACATGAAAAATAAAAACGAATGTTATGTCAAAGTGTAAAGGAATGTGGGAACTAACTGAGGGGAGTAAAACCCCAACATATTGTGTTCTTAATGTCAATAGAGAGGTGATTCCAGGTGTTAGACTCTGGGTAGGAGAGTAATTTAGGTAACCTGTCCAGTAGATAACCTGACCAGTGATAGTGTCAGGGCTAGCTAGAAAATACAAAGTGCCTGCCATTAAACCCTTAAAAATAGCCATTCAAGGTAGTGTCCCCAAACTAAAAGCCAAACCTTAGGCAAGCCTCCCTGTTGAAAGGGGTCACTACACACAAGGACACAAAGGATGAAAACATTCTCTGAGGTTATGCTTTCATTAAACTGCAGAATGAGTGGGAAACAGTGTTGTAAATTTCCAGGAAAAGAAAAAGCAAACTACAGAACAATGACTAGAAATCAGAGAGGCGCTTCAGTGGCATCCTAACAATCCTGAAGATGACAGTATAGATTCTTTTCTGAGAAAAGATAGTCTTCAAATTAGGAGGATTTCTTTCTTTCTTTTTTTTTTTTTTTTTTTTTTTTTTTTTTTTTTTTTTTTTTGGTTTTTCGAGACAGGGTTTCTCTGTGTAGCCCTGGCTGTCCTGGAACTCACTCTGTAGACCAGGCTGGCCTCGAACTCAGAAATCCGCCTGTCTCTGCCTCCCAAGTGCTGGGATTAAAGGCGTGCGCCACCACCGCCCAGCAGGAGGATTTCACGTATAGACAAACTCAAACTCTCCAGCTTCTCTGTAAGGTAGCAGCTGTCTAAGGACACAGACTCTTTTCTTAGGAAAAGTAGGAACTGTTTTCTGAGGGGAGGGGAGCCTTGCTGGCCCAGACTTTACAAAGTGCTCAGGTTAAACACATGTACTGCTGTGCCTGACCAACAAGGACCTCTTAAGGTGCATTAGGGATGGCATAAAAAAAACTGATAGAAGACAGACAAAAAGGATCAGAAGTAAGTTAAAAAATATAATTTGATATTAAAGTATTTGAAAATGTTATTAGTTGACTACTTGACAATTAATGTTTGATACTTGTGGAAAAATGCCAGTTACTTAGAAAAAGAAATTCTTTTACGTGGGTGGCCAGAGTGAAGACATCCACGCATCTCCCTGGTGTTTATGGGATACAGACAGGGAGGATCATCTGCATCTTGGAATTTGAGGCCAACCCCCACCATGCAGCAAGACCCAGCTCAAAAGCAAGCAAACCGTGCTCCCCATATGCAATATGAGGCTATTCATTCCCCAAATAATAAACCATTAGTGAAGAAAATTAACTCAGAAAATAATGCTTGTCTCAGTAGAGGAAAAAAAAATTCTATTATAATGTAATCAGTAATATATCAGTAATGAACTACTGATCCATAACTAAACTTAGCTGAGGGTATGAGTTGGATCTTTAGAGTGATGTATAAACTGTCTGAGAATTCCTACATGTGAGTGGTCTTCCTGCCTCAGCTTTCTACATAGCTAGGACTGTAGCTTCATGCCAGCTACTGTGTTGCCTAGCAAAGAGATGATAGCTAATTTCTTATATTACAAAGCAAGAAATAGTAACATGCCATTTAAAATATGAATATAGAAGCTACAGAGATGACTCAGAAGTTAAGAGCACTTCCTGCTCTTGGAGAGGACATGAGTTCAATTCCCAGCACCCACATGGAACTCCAGCTGTAGGCGATCAGATGTCTTTTCTTCTCGGCAGGCAGGAGCCACTCACATGGTATGTATGTAGACATACAAGCAAAATACTCAGACACCTTTCTAAAAAAAAGAAAGGTAACTATTGGAAGAGTTAATAATATGCCAATATTAGCAGACTAACAATAGTGACTTCTCCCCTCAGGCCTGTGATGCCTATACCCGGAGGTTCAAAATGGCCATTTATAACAGACAGCTTCTACTTGATGTCCTTCTGGTTACTGTCATCATGATCTTGTTTTTATTTTCTTTTATTCTTTTGTTTTGGAGGATTGTGTCCTGGCTGGGCACATGCTGGGCTCGTGTTTTGCAGTGAGCTCCACTTCCAGCTCTTGTGGTTCTGATTTGAGGTTTGCCTGTTAGCGAGGTGTAAAGCTATGTGGACTGCCTGGAACCCAGCTGGCCAAAAGACGGCTGTGTCAGACTGCAGTGCACACATCAGGTTAATAGTGTACTTTGAGAGGAATGTACATTTGGCCTATGACCACCATTGGTCTTTCATCCCCGAGCCACTAATCTGCAGCCAGGAAAGAGCCCTGACCTAGTTGGGTGAGGCGCAGGGTTGTCCTGCCAGTGGGAGCATGGCATTTCTGGCAAGAGGTTTCTCTTCTAACTGTTGGAGTTGGTGCCATGGCAGGTTTTCCTGACTCCGAGAGCTAAGTGTTGAACCTCCATCCAGCTGGTGAGATTATTTGTTGGTTTTGATTATCTGTCCCAGTGAGCTCCTCTGCTGGCACACATAATCAGAAGCAGGCTGCCATTTTCCATCTTACTAACAAAAAGGAATTTTGCATTTTGAAATTCAAATAGATAAAGTTTTATTCGGTTTATACCAAGATAGTGCTTTTATAGGAAAGGGGAGGTTTGTTGCTTAGCAGTGCTGGGATTCGAACCCAGGCCTTCACATGTCCTAGGCAGGTGCTTCACTTTGAGCTAGACTCCCAGCCCTCAATCAGGAGTGCTCAGGGACATCCACATGACCACTGCCAGGTCATTCTTTGCTGCTATCATCATTTGTAGTCCAGTCATCACTTTGACTCCAGCTTGAAGAAGGTGTCTGAGAGTTAAGTGACTTTTCCAAGGTCACAGAGGCAGAAAGTGCTAAAGCTCTGACTGTGTGGGCTCTTGAAACTGTGTTCTTTGACTGAATTTTAGTGTAGTTGCTTTACCATTTAAGGATATGAAAACAGCTGCTGTCAAGTTAGAATGGTATAAAGTGCATGTGTTGTTGAGAGACGCTTACCGAGTGAATCTGTTCTTCTAACGGAAGTTTGGGATTTGTTTTCTTTCCGTCACTCTTTCATATCTTTTTACTGACATACACTAGTGTGTCTGTTTGGTGTGTGTGTGTGTGTGTGTGTGTGTGTGTGTGTGTGTGTGTCTGTCTAGGTCAGAGGTCAATGTCAGGTTTTTTGCCCCGATGCTCCCCACCTCATTCTCTGAGACAGGGTCTCTTCTAACCCTGAAACTTGTCAAGTAGACTAGACTGGCTGGCCAGTAAACTCCTAGA
>JADRCC010542832.1:0-10000 GCA_019843855.1 Hylomyscus alleni
GAGTGCATGCTGTGCACCCAACCGCATCCGTATTCCTCCATCCTGAGAAAATTATGCATCATCCTCTAGTGAGAAATGTCAGCAAAGGTTGTGGGGCTTGGGGTGCATAACTGTGTAGTTCGTCGCCTCGTCTGTGGACTCAGCTTTCTCTGTTTCTGTGGGCTGTATCCGGAGTGAGGCAGCTTCAGATACAGTGGGAGGCAGAGGACCGTACAGAGGAGAGAAGCAATCTGAGCTTCAAGTTCGATGATGAAAGGCTCATGAGTCGGAGTGGGATGTGGCCTCTGGACTGTCCCGCCTGTGGTGGTGATAGTGACCCAGAATCCTTTGCTTCCTGCTACAGCAACAGTAGAAGCAAGAGCACAAAGAGTCCAGATCTCTTTAGGGATCAGAGGTGGGCAGGCTGTGAGTGTCACCGGCCACAGCCTGGGTGTTCGGGGACACAGAGGTCTGCTGTTCCATGGAGCTTGAGGATCATCTGACCTCAAAGACCAGAGCAGTAGTCGGCCACTCAGTGCTCTTGTAGCTAAGTCAAACTCCTGACTCTCGCATCCCCACCACTCAGGGGCTGGTATTTCCCGTGGACCAGGGTCACTGAATTCAAGTATTAATGTGTAACTCAGTGGTTTGGGTGTTTTTTTTTTAAATTAAACATTTTTATTTTTCAAATAGGAGTGAGGTTACGAAAAAGAGTGAGACTGTTTGCTTCTATCTGAAAAATATCAGAGTTATTAAACATTTCGGAGCTAGGTTTGTGCTCATCCTGCACCATGACATTTCCCTAATAGATCTGAGTGCCAACCTGGCTTTCCCAGCAGAGCTGTCAGGGTGACAGATCTACACAACACGGCACAGTGCCACAGAGTAAAAAACAAAGCAAGACAGAGTACCTCCAGAGAAGCATTTAAAGGAGCTCTCTTTGTCTTCGATGGTTCATAGAGTGTCAGGAATCAAAACACTGATTTTTTTTTTGTCAAGTTTATATTAATCTGTCTAAATCAGTGTTTACTCAAGAGACCAGAGAATCACTTTGAGAGTTGTCTGTGCTGTAAGAATAAAGAAGCCACATTTGACAGCCCTCTTAGACTCCTTTAAGAATAACCTTCAAAGCTGGGTGGCACGTGCCCATTATCCCAGCACTAAGGAGGTGAAGGCAGGGGCATCAGGAGTTAAGGGCCAGCCTGAGTAAGTGCCAGTCCAGCCTGGGTTGCATGAAACCCTGTTTCAAAAAACAAACTCACTAGACAAGTTGGCAAATCTGTTACCTGCAGATTGATTGAGCAGCACTTGGGGACACACATACAGTGTTTGCCACGTGGCTTTGGCTATTCAAACCTGAAGCAATCCTCCTGCCTCAGCCTCTTTAGGACTAGGATTACAAATGTGGCCACAAGGCCTGGTTTTGGTCTCATTTTTTAAAACATTTATTTATTTTATTTCAAATTATGTGTCTGTCTGTTTGTGTGTGAAGGAATATGTGCAGGTGCCTTCAGAAGTCAGGCATTAGTGGCTGTGGAGCCGAGGTGACAGGTGATTGTGAGCTGCCTGGTGTGCGCTAGGAACCAAACTCAAGCTAGAGCAGAGCATGCTCCAGTCACTGAGCTGTGTCTCCAGTTCCTCCTCTCGTTTCTGTAGTAACTGTAGTAACTACTATGCACACGCTTGCTTATCCTGGTGATGGAGCTGTAGCAGGCAGCTACATGCTCAGTGAAATCTGCGAAAAATCCCTTAGTGTTCTAAAACATGCTCTCTGGAAACTTCTAGAAGTCTTAGTTATGCAGAGACTGGGTCAGTTAGAGTTTACCTGTTACAGCTCTCCTTAAACCTGCACAAAGCAGCATAGGACAGGTGCAGTGAGCCTGTGGATTAGGAGCTTCATCTGCACGTGTGAGTGCGCACAACTGATGCTGAGCTAATCTTGTCCCAGGCGGAGCAGCAGGGCTGGGTTAGGGTCACTTGTATACCTGAGGTGTCTAATTAGCGTCATTGGCTCTGTAACGGAGATGATGACATCACACCCACCCGCCCACCTGGCTAATGGGCATGAACCATTGGAAAAGGGCCTAGAACTCAGTAAAGCCACCAGAAACAATATTCACTTTCCATAAGCTGGGCAGTTTCCCCAGGGAGAGTTCCCGCCATGCTTCACTCCTGGTGCATTTAGACACTTCCTGCACTCAACCTTTCTCAATCCTTGTTGGCATAGGAAGGGTGTGGAGCATGTGCCAGGCACTGCATGCAAGGCTGTGTGCAAGGTTGGCAGGTTTAAGGTAAGAAGATTTGTGAAGCAGTTAAGAGATACAAATGCTTAAGAGCAACCGTGGTACCCGCTACCGTCCAACTGTCCATCCCAACCAAGCCTCGAATCTCAGGGCTCAGCCTCGCCTCCCTCCCCATTCTGCTGGTGGCACGGGGACAATGACCCTGGAGATCTCACAGCCAGAACCTTCCCTGTCAAGAGACTCTGGTGAGCTGTGTCGCTCACCCAGGTGACGTGCAGGTACCCCACCTCTGGTACTACCCTCTCCCACGCTGGAGCACCCCTCCTCCCTTCTATGTGTACCTACTATATATAGTGTAAGACATTGTGCATTTGAAAGTTTCGAGACCATCAAGGTTTGTAACAGTTGACATGTTCGTCGTTTTGACCTTCCTCACCCAGTTTTGTCTGCTCCATCATGGGACCCAGCTGGGATTATATGTGCCCATGTTTGGGATCTAGAGCCTTGCATGCAGTGGCCTCAGCTCCCCTCTTTCCTCTTGTCTCCTTATTTTGAACCTGTCATTCAACAGACCATGTGTTTCCTTTCTTTTTACTTGATGCCATTTGTCTGGCTTCCTGCTACCACTCACTTCCTCAGTGTTCAGTGAGGATTTCTCAGGCCTCAGATGCTTGAAATAGCAAAGCCATTTTACCAGCGCCCAAAAGGGGGTCAGTAAAGGACATTTAACACGTTTCTTCCTCTCTTTACAAACTTCTTTTAAGATTTGAGACAGGGTCTCACTATGTAGCCCTGGCTCTCCTGGAACTGACTGTGTAGATCAGGCTGGTTTTGAATTTATAGAAATCCACCTGCCTCAGCCTCCTGAGTGCTGGGACTAAAGGGGTGTGCCACTGTACCTTGCCCGTATTTGATTTTGAAACATGAAAATTGGCGAGGAAAGTACTCAGTGGAAAGTTAGTCTGAGACTCTGGTGGAAGAGCTCAGGCAGCTCTGCCTTCAGTGGGTGCTCAGGAGCTCCCAAGAGGCCTGTCCTTTGAAGCTGTCTTCCCTAAGAGAGGGCACATCCACAAGTTCAGGAAGCAGTGTCCCGGCAGCAGTGGTTGGTGGTTGGCGGTTGGCGGCTGGCTCCTGGCGTGGGTTTGAATCTGGGTGTGCAGCTTACTCCCTGAGATGGGAGGCTCATCTCTCTAGAGATAAAGGAGCCACTTCCAAGTGTTTGTTTTGAAAGTCAAATGATAATATATGTAAATTTTTATGCTTAATCACCAAAATTAGCATAAGCGTTTAAGGTAAGTAGTAAAAGCCAATGAGCCTGTCATCTTGATATCTGACCACGTGAAGATTGGGAGGAGAGAAGGAAGCGGCAGCTGAGTGACAAGAGACAGTGTGGGTTCCAGTTCTAATTGAGTTAGTCTTCACCAGCCAGCAAAGAGCCACCAGCACTCCAGAGCCCCTGCTGTTAATAAGTGGAAAATGACTCATTTTCAAAATGGGTGACTGCAGGATTCTGAACAAAGGGACACTTCTCTTAGGAGGTGATAATTGAAGAGGACGGCTTCATCAGGGGAGATCTGGGGCCCTGTGTAAACGTGCTAATGGAGGCATGGCCCAGAGGAGACCTGCAGCTGGGCGTCCAGGAGGAGAGCTGACAGCTGCGCAGAGCGTTCTGCCTGGCCTGACCACAGCCTAAGGAGGAAATGAACCACACTTCCGGTGGATTAGCACCACAGAGGTGGCTTTAGCACTCACTTAATGATTGTTTGTTTGGTAAACACTTCTGATCATGGTTGGCCTCCTTCACTGTACCTGGTACTTTCTTTCATGGCCTGTCATTCCCCAGGGTCTTACAATTCCTTATCAACTGAAGACTAGAGAAGGTAATCCTTCTCCTATCCCAGCAGAAGAGTGAATGTCTGCACGCCTTATATCTGAAGAGAAACTAGTACCCATAATATAAAAAGAACACCTACAACTCAATGGTGGGTAAATACAGGGCCTGTCTTAGTCAGGGTTCTTTAGAGTCACAGAACTTATGGTAGTCTCTATGTAATAAAGGAATTTATTGATGACTTATAGTCTGTAGTCCAACTCCCAACAATCAACTCCCAAGAATGGTCGGCAGCAGCTGTGAATGGAAGTCCAAGGATCCAGCAGTTGCTCGGTCCCACAAGGCAAGCAGTCGAAGCAGAGCGAGCCTTCCTTCTTCCAATGTCCTTATATAGGTCTCCATCAAAAGGTGTGGCCCAGATTAAAGGTGTGTGCCACCACACCTTTAATCCCAGATGACCTTGCTTGAACTTGTAGATCTTCCAGTCTTAATCTTCTAAAATTCATAGCCACTATGCCACCACACTTTTAATCCCAGATGATCTTGAACTCATAGATCTTCCTATCTTAATCTTCTGGAATTCATAGCCACTATACCTCAAGATCTCCATGCCAAGATTCAGGTCGGAAACTTGTATCTCTCATCCTCCAGATTAGAGCCATAGGTGAGCCTTCTAATTCTGGATTGTAGTTCATTTCAGATATAGTCAAGTTGACAACCAGGAATAGCCACTACAGGGCCTAATTCACAATTGCAGAGAAGACTTGAATAGATATTCCCCCAAAAGAAGCCCGAGTGATGGCATTTGCAGAGCCTGAGCATTCTCCTGGGCTTCTCTGAAGGAAACACTAGGGTCACTACTGTGGGGAATCAGTCATCTCTTCTTCAAGAAGAACACCTAAGTGAATTGTGGATGCAATGTTAGGAAGAACATTGTGCTGATGATGGCGAGAGGAGTCGTGGACAGAGGACAGGCAGAGCACAGAGTGCACAGGCTCACGTCTGCCTGTCCTGTCGGGCGGGACGTGTAGTTAGACTTGAGTGGCTCCAAGAGGCTGGACCCTGAGGTGTTTTGCGATCGGTTGTCTTTGGTTGGATTTGTTTTCGTTTATCCTTTGGTATATGCAGGGCATCCGTTCCAGCCCCCCTAGTGAACACTACAGTTCACAGATTCTCAGCTAGGATGGCAGATGGTTTGCCTATAGTTTAGCCTAGCCTTCCTAAGATCTCAAATCTTCTGTCAGGCTCTTGAGTTCCTAACACAAGAGCAATGTCATGGAACTGAAGGCCTGAGTTCTATTCAAGTCCCCAGGCGGTCACTTCACGTTCAGCAGGCTGGAGACTGGGGGACCTGGGGGCGCAGGGGCTGGCCTCTGGGCTACTGAGCTCCTGCACTGTAAGATGCAGATTCGTGCTTGCATCATGGTTACTGAGCAGCCTCGCTGTCTCCAGATGAAGTGCAGGGGAGAAGTTAATGTGAAGAAATCAGGCTATTAGGATGTAAATCGTTTTGTGTGTAAGCACTTTCCCCATGTGCGACACACATTTGCTTTTATTCCCTTCTGTTGAGGCTGCCACATTTGAGAACTGAAGACGGAAATGTGGAAGGAGCAGGAGCAGGTTAGACTCGCAGAAAAAGCGCCAGCATCTGCTTCTCCTCTTCCCTTTGATGGCGTCAGCGCTGCCAAGCTCTCTGGTGCCTTCTCTTCTATATCTTTAGAGGGAAAACAAATCTCTCCTGCAGGAGGGAGGCAGTTACTGCAGCTCATTGCTGCAGGATTCAACAACTGGGACATTAAAGGGAAGATGGTTATTAATGGGATTAAAACAGTAATAAAACTTTATGGAGGCATTTAATAACTCCTCCACACACCATGAAACAAGGCTAATCCTTACCCTTCACGGGTGAAGTGTGCTCTCTGTCTCGGAGTCCACTGCTCTGACTCTCAGCTGAATGTCACGAGATCACTCACGCTTTAGACTTCCTCATGTGAGTTTTATCGTCAAAGTCCTTAGGATCCCAAACACTTACGAGGTGAGACCCCAGAGAGCAGCGATCTAGAGGAATATTTTGACAGAGTAGACCACAGGCCCCTTCCACTTGCAGATACGAAAGCAAGTACCGGCAGACAGTGAGTCTTGTCTGCCTGAGCACTGAACCAGGAGCTGAATCGGGCTTCTCCTCTTACTGTCTCAGTTCCTCACAAATAGTTGCACACTTGGCCACTGATGCCCACCTGATGGACACTTTTCCCATAAGTAGGTATCTCCAGATCTTCCTTGCAGTGCCGCCCTTCTTTCTCGTCCTTGCCTGGAAGAGTCCCTTTCCTGTTGCACGGGTTGTTCATGCTGTTTGTTTCCTTCATTTTTAATGAGCAGACCATTTGGTGGTGTTTTTAAATTTGTGTATATTATGTGTATTTACGTATGTGTGAGTGCATGCATGGAGATCAGAGGACAATCTCAGGCATGGTCCCTAGTTCCCACCTCTTGTTATTTGCCACCATGGATGGTGACCTTGCTGGCCTGTGAGTTTCAGGGGATTCTCCTGCCCCAGCCTTCCCTCTCATCAAGAGTGCTGGGGTTACAGACAAGCATTCACCACTGTCCTAGCTTTTACCTGGGCTCAGGGGATCCAAACTCAGGTCCTCACCCTTGTGTAGGAGGTGTCCTGTCTTCTAAGTGCTTCCTTCAGCTGGGAGCTACAGTCTTTGAATCAGAACATCTGGAGTCATAGTAGTCCTGTCCCATTGAAGCTCTTCATTGTTCAGATGGCCAAGGGTGGATAGTGGGATCCAGATGCTCGCTCAGGACCCACAGCTCCCCCCACCCCCAGGAAGGACGGAAGATAGTCAGAGATGAGAGGCCTGGCCCAGGCCCCTTCTCTCTGGATGCTCACCCAGCTGGTACTGCTTGGCTGAGGTGCCACTGAGAGCTCTGTTCCACCTCCCATCTGGACCTGACGTTTGCTTAAGTTTTTGTGAACTGAGCTGGGACGGTCGCTTCTTTGAATGAAGGCTGAAGTTAGTGATAACCCAGGAGCTTCCTGTGTAGTCGCTGCTCGTTAGCTCTCAGTATGTTTGGAGATTAATAGCGTGCTTGAAAATATGTAGATCCAGCTAGTTTCTAGAAAACTCCCATTATTCAGAGAATAAAGTCCTGCTAATCCACTATGAACTGAAGGTTCCCCAAGAAAGCTGCTCCTACAGTAAAGTTTCTACAGACTGACTGACAAGAGCGCAGTGATCGCTGGGAGGGGGAGTGTTGCTGATGGCTGTGGTTTGAACTCAAAATGTCCCCAGATCGTGCATTTAGACACTTGGCCCCAGTTGGTAATTCTGTTGGGAAAGGTTATATAACCGTAGGCAGTAGAACCTTGTTGGAGGTTGTATATCATTAGGGCTGGGTTTTGAGATAGCCTCGCCCTACTTCCTGTTCTTGCTCTCTACTTCTGTGTGTGGATGAAATTGTGATCAGTCTGCTTTCTGACTGCCAGGCCAGCTTCATGCACCTGCAACCATGCCTTCCCTGTTGTGAGGGACTGTGTCCCTCTGAAACTGTAAGCCAAGATAAACCATTTTCTCTGCTTGATTGCCTTTGGTTGGGGTATTTTATCACAGTAACAGAAATTAAATAGTACACAGATGAAGAGCCAAAATTGTGTGAGCTTCCATTGGCCCCTTTACTGGGGGCATTACTTAGTTTTTTGGTTGTGACAGAATACCAGACAAAAGCAACCCAAGTGGGGTTCATGTGGCCCAAGGGTGCAGTCCATCACAGCAGAAAGACGTGGAGCTGGCATACGAGGCAGCTGATCATGCGTCAGCAGCAGTCAGGAAGCAGAGAGGTGGTGCAGGGCTCTGCTCATTTTCTCTTCCATTCACTGCCCGTGGGCTGGGGCTGCCCATATGTAGGGCACGGGTCATCCCACCTTTGTTAAGTTGGCTAGAGAATCCCTCACAGATGTGTCAGATCCCGGAAGCTGACAGTTGAAGAATGACCATCACAGAGCTACTTAGCTGAGACTGTTGGAAAAGGCTTCAGAATGAGTCAGGCGTCGCAGATTCCTGCTGTGCTGTAACCTAGCTTCCCTGATGACCACTGCAAAGTGCCTGGGAAGGTGACAGTTTGTGACTTTTGGTCCTTTTGTTGTCTGACTATACAAATTGGTAAGACCTCTTCCACAGTGGAGGAGCAGAGGAGCGTGTCACTGGGGCAACCCAAATGGTGGTCACTCATCTTCTGCTCAGGACAATCCGCACTGCTCCCCTTGAAGCAACAGTGTTTTGAGTTGAAGTTGACCCTCCCTTCTGGAGGACTTCCTTAGTTCTGCCCTCCCATCAGCACTGTCAGCTGGCTCAGTTTGGTGCTTTGGGGTCTACGTGCTGTGAGCGCCTGCTTCAACAGTTGATTTCATGAGTTACTCTGAAAAAAAGGAGGATTTGTTATGTTTGAAATTCATCTGGAGGCAGGAACCTCTTAGATTGACACAGTAAGCAGGTGGGTGCTACCAACTCAGCTCATCCCTTCTCATCCCATCTCAACAGAATGGCCACCAAGTACTGTTCAGCAAAAACTGTTCAGGGGCAGACGCCTGAATAAATGTTAGTGTGTGGGCTAGAGAGATGGCTCAGCGGTTAAGAGCACTGACTGCTCTTCCAGGGGTCCCGAGTTCATTTCCCAGCAACCACATGGTGGCTCACAACCATTTGTAGTGAGATCTGATGCCCTCTCCTGGTGTGTCTGAAGACAGCTACAATATGTGTGTGTGTGTATGTGTGTATATGTATATGTGTGTATATATGTATATATGTATATATAAAATAATTCTTTAATAAAAAGAAAATATAAATGTTAGTGTTGGTGCAAGACCCTCCTGCAATCTTTGCCTCAGGGATATCTGCACAGTTAGCTCTTTATGCATGGAGGATACTTCCACAGAGCCTAGGAGACAGAGGCAAGGCACCTCAGTGTCCAGCTTTATCATAACAACCAAGCAAGACACCTTGAGGAAGCCACAGAGGGGAGAGTGGCCTATACCACCTCTCTTCAAACTCTAAGAATACAAATAAAATCTGCGGACAGGAGCAAGCTGAGGGAGAAAGGGCTTGACAGGGTGAGCACCAGAGGTGGAAAGTATGGTGGCCCGCTGGCAGGCATGGCTCTGGGGCAGTGGGTGAGAGCTTACATCTGATTTACAGCTTAGATACAGGTAGAAAGAGTAAGCAAGATAGAGCCTGGTGAAGGCTTTTGAAATCTTAAAGCCTTGCCCCCTCCCCTGCCATGGGCCGGCCAGTCTGGGCCTCCCTCAACCCATGGGGGAAACAGGGTCCTAGTCAGGTAGACAAGGCGTTGACGAAGAAATGACAAGCAGACACAACACAAGGGAGTATGGTATCTGAATGCAATTTGTACAAAGTAGAAATCAGGCTTATATAGTATACAGAAAACAGGGCGAATGACAGAAGTCATGTAGGCAGGAGACTAGGCTGCTAGCCAGGTGCAAGGCGGAGGAGCAGTGGTGTCCTTCTTCTTGGGCTATTTTGGTAGCCCCAAGATAAATTCTCTGGGTCTGTTTGAGGCAAGTAGCTGAAAGCCGTATTCTAGCATTCCTTGGCTGTAACATAATTAGTGATGGAAGCCCTACAACTTCTCTCTGGTTAGTAAAACAGTTCTGTCTTGTGTGAGACTGCTCTGATAATAAGTGCCTAACTGCTAGCTCTAACTCTTGAGATACCCTGTCTGGAAAGACCGCTTCTAAGTAAAAATTCCAAGCTAATTACAGCTAGGAAATCAATTAGGATTATTGAAACACTGTGGAGGCCAGGAAATAATGTTTAATCTCAGTTTTTGCTATTTATGAAATATTTCTTAGGGCATCTTTATGCCTGAATAAAGAAAGCACGTAGATCTCTCCACAGACTTTAGCAGAGACCAATCTGGAACA
>JADRCC010542888.1:0-10000 GCA_019843855.1 Hylomyscus alleni
ACACACACACACACACACACACACACACACACACACACACCCGCATACATGCATGTGCATGCACACACGAATATTTAAGAGAAAAAAGATAATCAACATGCCCATGAAATCTCTTTCCTAATCATGGAGGGAGGAGTGAAGCTGCATGGAAATTTTTTAAAAAATAACCCCCTAAAAGAGACAGCCCAAATAATGTGACCTTGCTACTAGGCATCAGTTTAGCACAGGGCCAGTTTCTTCTCTCTCTCTCTCTCTCTCTCTCTCTCTCTCTCTCTCTCTCTCTCTCTCTCTCTCTCTCTCTCTCTCTCTGTTTCAGATGGGATTTTTTCCAGAAGATTGATTTTCTGCAAGAAAAGTCAAAAAGACAACACACCAAGCTAGAAGGAGGTAAGAAGAGCCTTTAAGACCATCATTTGCACTAAATTGGTCACAAGGAAGCAAATGTTGCTTTAAAAGCTTTTCGCAGAGCATCTCAGCCCAGCTCGCTCAGAGATGGAGATAATCGCCTCCAGCTGACCTCTAATTACCTAGTTTGGATTGGAGCCACACCGATTATGGGCCGCCAAATGGATTTCACTGGAATTCAGATTTTCTAAAAATAAAACAGCCAACAACCCAGAGCGAGTACCAGTCTCCCTGGATGAATCATCCCAAAGTCTAAACTTAGCAAGACTGTGATGTCCGCTTGCCAGAGCACTCGCTGTCTTGTTCTCACGGGTAGAAGACATTGCCTTCTTCTAATAGCCTTGAAAATCAGCCATTCTGTCGAAAGCCACATGTGTCTGGGAGACAGAACGATGGCTTCCTAAGAGAAAACCTGGCCCTCTAGCCGGGGGCTATTGCCGTGATGACAGCAAGTGGTACTCATGGCAGATGAGATGGCTCTACAACTGAGCCAGAATGGAAAAACACAGTCTCACTAAGCCACAAAAGACTGTTACCCAGCAGACAGATGACAGCTCTCACCGACTTGCCACTGCGAGTGAAGACTATAAATATCACGTAAGCTGTGAGACAAGGTTATACTGTGGGAGACTCAGTCCTTGCTCAAGGTCCTGGCCTCCGTGATAATTAAACGGTCAAAGTGGACTTGGAGGAAAGTATAAGATTGAAAACTAGCTAACAACTCTGTCTTATCTGCTGGGGGAAGGCTAACATTTTACCTAACATCTCTGAGCCTTTTTTTCCATCAGCAAAATCCAGGAAAAGAATTATGAGAGCATTAGTGACACTCTTTTTCATTAACTTATTTATTTATTTACTTCACATCCTGATGAGTGGCCCTTTCCTCCCAGTCCCCCCACCCCACTCCCCCCCCAGCACTTCCTCCCTCTCCCTCCCTCCTCCAACAAGATGGAGGCTCCCCCTGGGTATGCACTCACCCTGGCACATCAAGTCTTTGCAGGACTAGGCAGACAAGGCAGCCCGTTAGGGGAATGGGATCCACAGACAGGCAACAGATTTAGGGACAGCCCCAGCCCCAGTTATTGGGAGACCTGCATGAAGACTGAGCTGTATGTCTGCTCTATATGTGTGAGGGGTCTAGGATCAGCCCACGCTTGCTCGCTCTCTGGTTGGTGGTTCAGTCTCTGAGAGCCCAAAAGGGTCCAAGTTAGAATAGTGACACTGTTAAATAAAAAGGTTTTGTTGTTGTTGTTGTTGTTGCTGCTGCTGCTGTTGTTTTTGGAACTGAGGTAAAGATTTCTTTGTATCTAGACAGCACAAACACTTACTGAAGACTTGGAGCATCTCCTGTTTGAACTGCTTGTGATTGTATTCACTTCCTCTTGATTCTTCCTTGGCATGCCCAGTGTAGAAGCCTTGGGGGGTTTTAGCAGAGAATAGTTAGGACAATAATAATGCTCATGTTGGAACAAGGTGGGAGAAGCTTGATAGATAAAAGCAACAGAGCTAAATGGTGTCTGTAATGGAGTATTCACAAATGTAAACTGCCACCCTTCCGTTCCTGTCCCCACATGGTACCTGGCCAAGTAAAGAGAAATGAGCATATTAGATGAACAGGTGTTTGGTTAGAGATGAGGGGGGGAGGCGTCTCTCAGCTTGGTATACTGCCATTCCGTTAATTGAACAAACCCTTCCCTGCACTCGATGACCTAGATCTCTCTCTCCAGTGATGGCTACCTTCCTGCATAATTACACTTTGGCTTCTGAGCTGAGGTTGAGGGCAGTAGCCCCTGGCTCTGACGATCACAAGATCTGAGCTGACATCTACAAAACCAAGATAAGGAAGGAGGATGAGCAGGAAGACAGAGGGAGAGGAAGGGGTTAGTATCTCAGCTGCAATGCCTGTATGGAGAGGCTAGTAATATTTGCTTCTAGGGTTTTGATATAAACAATAGAAGATTTAAGAATATACTGTTTTAAAGAACAGAGGCCAAATTTTGTAATTTTTTTTTTTATTGTCCTGCCCTGCCTTTCAGAGGTGGATGGAGTATCTCAGTCTGTCCTAAATGGACTTTTTTTTTTTTATTGTGACTTACTTCTAATAGGCTGTGAGGAATGCTGTTTTTTAAAAAGAATCAAACTCTTCTAGGAGGGCCATAAACCAGAAGTTGTATGACCTTCCAGCCATCATAATAGCTTGAAAAAAGGCCATTGTATGAAGCCGAGCAAAGAGAGGCACAATCATGAGTAATGAAAGATGCCAAGGACATTTTCTTGTAATGCCAGTGTGTGCTGTCTCTGCTTTAGCAGAAGTTTATCCCTCTAATAGAGTAAGTGAGTGATTGCACCAGATAAAACTTCACACTGGAGTGTCCGGGAAGCTATGGAATTCACAAGACAGAAAACAAATAAGAAAGTCCTACCGCTGTCCTGCTATGCCAATGTAACTTACTATAACATTCCCCTTAAAAACAACCAAGACACGGACCTTTGTGGCAATCCCCTGTAGTTTCCACGTTCCCTGCTCTCTTTGAAAACACCAAGTACAGTGCTTGGGTAGTACATGTTGAATAAAAATTCATTTTAGTTGATCTTCATACCCCCTCCCCTTATTAACTAGAAAGCTGTGCTGAATTTCTATTTAACACTATCATACTAGAAAATTTCTCAGACTTCAGTGTGCAGAAAAGTCATTGCTATAGTTGTACTATGACTTGACTAAGGAACCTTGGTTCCCAATGTCTTAGTGTGATTGATTGTTGAAACCTGCGTTTTTGTGGAAAGTCATTAGGGCATGGGGAGAGCAGCTACAATTATCAAGAAACTATACTGATACAGTTCTTGTGGGACAGATGAGTTGCATAAACGAAAAGCAAGTCCATTCCTTTTACATGCGGCCATTTCTCTTCCTCCTTCAATATTATGACATAGCCAAGGGAGAGCTCCCTAGATTTAGATTTTTTTGAGATTTTTTCCAGAAATCATGAGCTGGGCTGTGGTGGCACATACCTTTAATCCCAGCACTTGGGAGGCAGAGGCAGGCGAATGTCTGAGTTTGAGGCCAGTCTGGTCTACAAAGTGAGTTCCAGGACAGCCAGGACTCGACAGAGAAACCCTGTCTCGAAAAACAAAAAACAAACAAACAAAATCATGATTCAAGTAAAAAAAAGGGTAAGACTGTTGACTTTGTACATTATCTGTAGTTAGTATTTTATTCCAGCATCACAGGCTAAGATAGGCAAGGCACTGCAGGCATAACCATAGACATTATCTGTTTTAAGGAAAGGGAGCTGCAGCATAGATTGCTTCTGTGCTTCAACATCAAATGCAAGACACTTCTCATGGATTAAAAAGAACCAGGAAGCAATGCAGCTGCCATCCGTCCTCAAAGACCTGCAGTGGAAGTCCCAGGTCACCTGGGACTCGGTGATTACCAAGAACTTTCCCTGAAGATCATCGAAACCTACAGAAGGCACATGCCTCAGAGGAGGATGTACGGGTCGACTTCTCCTTTAACTGTTCCTAAGAGATATCCAAGCCTTGCTTTTAGTATTTCTAAAATGTTTATTTCATTTTATTTTTGTTTCTCTGTGTGCACATGTTGGTCTTGTGGAGGCCATAAGAGGACATCAGATCCCCTAGAGTGGGAGCAGTGGAGTGCTGCCCAATACGGGTGCAGGGAACTATGGTCCTTTGCAAGTGCAGTAAGCAGTTTTACCTGCTGAGTCATCTCTTCAGCCCTTTTTATCAGTTGCATATGTATGTATACATATGCATATATATGTATATATATGGTATGATTGTGTGTGTTTGTATGTGTGTATGTATGTATGTGTGTGTGTGTTCGTGTGTATACACGTCCTTGCCACAGTGCATGTGTGAAAGTCACAAGACAATTAGCTGCAGTAGGTTTTATCGTTTTAGTAGAATCTAAATCAAGCTGTCAAATCTGGTGTTCCAGAAATCTAATTCAAGTTATCAGATTTAGTGGCAAGTACTTTCACCTGCTGGGTCATTTCTCAGGGGCCCCCATGTCTCCCATTTAGTTTAGTGCATTGAATTTTGATGTATGCCTTTACTTTATTTTGGGTCTTTTGCTGTTGATTTTTTTAATGCTGTATTTTAATGAAGTACTCTATCTTAGAGTCATGATTTAAGCAATATATTTCAGTGTTTAATAGATCGTTTAAAAGATCTTGTCAGCCGGGTGGTGGTGGCACACACCTTTAATCCCAGCACTTGGGAGGCAGAGGCAGGTGGATTTCTGGGTTTGAGGACAGCTTGGTCTACAGAATGAGTTCCAGGACAGCCAGGGCTATACAGAGAAATCCTGTCTCGAAAAAACAAAAAATAAAAAACAAAATAAAACAAAACAAAAAGAAATCTAAAAGATCTTGTCATTTACTATTATTTCAAGGTATGTGTGTGGGAGAGAGGAGTGGAGGGAGAGAGAGAGAGAAAGAGAGAGAGAGGTAGGGAGAAAGCTAAATGGTAAACATGTATATACAAGTGTATATGCATGTGGAAGTTAGAGGCCAACCACAGGCAGGTATAACTTTTTTTAAAAAAAAAATAATAATCAGGATCTCTGATTGGATTGACACTCACCTGTTAGGTGAGGCTGGTGGGCCAGTGAGCTTTGGAGACCCTCCTGTATTCCTTGCACATTGCTATATTACCAGCTCATATCACCATAGCTGTCTTTTTATATGGGGCTCTAAGTCAGGTCCTTCTGTTTGCAGGGTAACCAAGTCTTTGCCAATGGAGATGTAGCCCTTGCTTCAAGTTTTGTGACATTGACAAACATAAACAGTCAAATCTTAATAGAAGATTTCATTAAAAAAACATTCACTCCCTTGATCTTGATTTAAAAAGAAGAGTGATCCCCAAATTCACTGTGGTATTTTGTATGTTATAAAGTATGAGAGAATTATTCAAAGCTTAAGATAAATAAAACACCAAAATGCCACTGACCAGCAGTCGGGGTTCATTTGCAATGAACCATTGGCTGAGCTGACATTAGTTGACCTTTTCAAATGGTCATCTACAACCCACGAGCATTTCTCAGAGTGTCAAAAACAGATTAATCAAAAGCACAAAGAAAATAAAAGAGAAAACTTGCTGCAAGTTCTCACTGTTTGCTAACCTAAATAAAACAATCACACACTGGGCAAATTTAGCAGTTCCTTCATAGGACTAGCATGAGCAGTAAATTTGTAGGTCTTCGAAATCTACAGGGCAAACTGAAGATACAGGAACAAATCACCATCAGTGTACTACTAAGACATATGTACTTTAGTTTCTGAATTACACTTTGAAAGTTTAAGGAAAAGACAGGGAAAAAACAGTCCTTACCTGAAACACATGAGACAAGAAAATAGGACTTACAAGGGGTTGGCATCAGGACCTCTGAAACCCATGACATCACATAGGTGGGACCCACACACCTGTTGCCAAGGTAACAGCCACCATATTCCCAGAATCCATTTGGCTCACCTCCCACCTTTATCTGTGATTATGTCATCATCCATATATAAAGAAAGGCCCCCAATCTCTCTCTTTCTTCCCCCTTCTCTTTCTGTTACCACCTTGCCCCCCTCTCTCTCTCAATAAACCTCACATGGAACTATTTGGCCTGGCATGGTCCTTCTGAAGCTGTTCGACAGTCAAGATCATAACACAAGGGACTTCCAGGTTTTACCGGAAGGTCAACCGGATCTCTATGCTTCACCTACACTTTTTGTACTTTGAATTTTTCTTTTTTTTTTCTTTTTGATTTTTTCGAGACAGGGTTTCTCTGTATAGCTCTGGCTGTCCTAGAATTCACTCTGTAGGCCAGGCTGGCCTCAAACTCAGAAATCTGCCTGCCTCTGCCTCCTAAGTGCTGGGATTAAAAGCGTGCGCCACCACCACCTGGCTGTACTTTGAATTTTTCTACCTTTACCCAACCACATTTTTTCTCCTGCCCTGCTTCTAAAAATGTCTGCCCACTTGGATAAGGACCTTTTTTTTTTCTTTCAACTAGATCCCTACTGAGTACTTACTGGGACCCACGAGCTGCACTAGATTGGAATTTATAAAGAAAGAAGAAATAATGTTCTCTTAACTCTGGAAGAAGCCACATACAGCAAATACTCTCTCCTTGAGATGTGCATTGTTTTCAGAGTCACAAATAAAGCCATTTGTAGTTAGAGAGGCTATAAAACAAACTCAATTAACTTAGCCAGGGGAGGCAGACCTCTGGGCAGGACACTCAGCTTTCCCACTGCGCCTCAACTTTGGGAGTCCTCTCTCTCCTGCCAACCTGCTTCATTCATTCATGCTTGCCAATATTTCTTCTATTTTCAAATTCCTGACAATCTTCCTTCACCTTTGTCTTAGGAGAGGGTAACTAATTATAACTGATAAAATCCAACTGAATGGCCAACAGTTTTGCAAGAAGAATAAGATGTGTTTGTCCATATTTCCACAGAAAGCCATGAAGACCAGACCTCACAGGGACATAGAGACCATCATCCTACTCTTTAGGAGGTTGATGTCATTTTTCCCCCCTTAAGTTTCTCTCTTTTTTTTTTTTTTTTCCAGAGCTGAGGACTGAACCCAGGGCCTTGCACTTGCTAGGCAAGCGCTCTATCACTGAGCTAAATCCCCAACCCCTCCCCTTAGGTTTCTCTGATCTTCATGAAGTTTGGGGGTATTGGGATAAGACCTTATTTCTGAGCTTGATGCTCTCCCATCTTCTGATACCTCCTCTGACCACAATATGAAAAACTAAAAATGAACTGGGATACAATGAGAAAGAATGATAGAAGGAGGAGAGGGAAGAGGGGGTCAGGAAGTGGGCAAGAGACTATCAGGGTGCATTGGTGTGTGTATAACACGAAACTTTGCTAACACAGTTCTACTAATTGTTGACATAAAAGGCAAGTTGAAACCCACGGAGAATGAAAAGAGAATTGGGGGAGGAGCACATTCAATAACCCAGAAAACCCCAACGCTGCTGTCAGGGATAAGTGCTTTGCAATGCTCCTCAAGGAGGCTTGTTTCACAGATTTTATTTTATTTTATTTTATTTTATTATTTGGAAGGGGACATGGAAGAAGTTATAATGAATTGGTCAACAAAGCAGCATGGGTTTTTAATTTGCCAGTGCTCTTACATTTGTATTAAGAAAGTATAAGAACATGCAGGACCTTTGGGTCCTACACAGAGAAGACAGGAAATCTAGAGTCTACGCCCAGACTGCTTGGGGACACCTTCCTACCCAGAGAAAGAGTGATTTCGGTCCCACTTCTTCAGCCCTGTGTGTCCTGCTTTCTCTACTTCCTGCATACACCACAGGTCACCTGGAAACATAGACCGCATCCTTGTGGTACAAAACCTCTCATTCCTCCCAAGAAATCTTTAAAAATAGTCGGTCGCGAACTGCCATAAATCGGGGCAGACAGCAAATCCTCAAAACTTGGTAGAAAAGGTTCTACCACTTTTTATTTATTCATAAACAGCAAAAAGCAAAGAAATGGCGAATTGGGCCCGTACTTGTACACACACACACTCCTCACTTACCTTTTGGGTCTGGAGGACGTGGCCTGGCTCTGGCAGAGCCCAGGTAAATGTGACTCGATCTTGCCATCTGCGTGGGCATCTGCGTGGGGAACGCAGACTGTTTCTCAACTAGATGTTGTCTCTGTTGGGCCCTCAGGAACTGAGGGATTGTGCCGTGCCAGACCAGAGTTTTTAAGCTAAATTCAGCCAATTGCAACTAGGGCGCTCCACACATTATTTCTTGGACTTCTTTATCACTCGCACGCGCGCACACACGCTCACTATGGCCTGGTTTTTATAGTTATCTAGGGCCCTGGGTGCGGTCCATGGTGTTACCCCACTACAGGCTCGGGCTGGGGGCATGAGTTGTTCTTTATCACCCCGTCCACTCTTCATGGCTTGGTTTTCATGGCTATCTGGAGGCCCTGGGAGTGCAGCCTCGGGGAGCTCAGAGATGAGGCTGCAGGCAGCTTTTACAGCATCGGGGAAAAATGCCTTCTGAGGCCATGTGTTCCTTACATAGACCCTCTGCTTTGTCTACCAGAGATGAAGCCTCTTGTGTAGGACCTTCACTGTACTGATTGCAGAGATGTAAATAAGTCTCTTACCTGTAGGCTGGCGTTATTCAAGATCCTTCCCCTGAATCTTCTTTTTCTCTTCTCCCTTCCTAAAACCCAATAGAAAGTACAACAGACATTCTTCAAGTTATTTATTCCTCTTAGTGTGTGAGCACTACCGGTGAGAACTACCATTAAGATCTTTAGAAGCAAAAACTAACCAGGTTATAAGACTTCAACGTCTAGGAGAACTTGACAGTCATACATTCTGGCTCACCTAGGCCTTAGAGGAGTTCACAGATTAGTTATATTTTTCCTATCTACCTTCTTTACTTATAGTTTCCCATTAAAACAACTTTTGGCAAGAAAACTTGATGGAAGAAAATACAAAACAGGTGAATTATTTGCCACCAATTGCTAAAGTAGGAAAGATCAAATCAAATCAAATAAGCTCAAAGTACCATTCCAGAGGAAAGGACATTGGAAGGAATCAATGTCTTTGGATCAGAGTATATGGGGACAGAATCTTGTTGGGAACCTGCAGGCTTGTAACAGAGATTGATCACTCTGGGAACAGGACAGGGGAGAAGAATAGCAAGCTAGCCAAGTCGACAAAGTAACAACCCTGTAGGGTAGGGCGAGCATCCCATAATCAATACCCAACATTCAGATTAATGATGGCCCTGGCAAGAGTAAGTAACTATTCCATATCACCGAGGCACAGTCTGGAAGGGCGTAGATATCAATCAAAGCAAGGCAAAAACAGAAAGGAATCAAATGTAACCAATGTCTCCTTAGAGAAAGCTGATACCTGCTTACTCCCTTCCTCAGAATCCTTACACTGAGAGTTACCTTGTCAACACCCACAACACTATCAAAGACTTCAGCCGAGAGCAAAGTCCGGAGATGGAGTGAAAAACAAACTGCAACAAACCTTCGTCTCGGATTCAATCAACAGCTAAACAAGCTATATAAATAGGATGCTTTTAATGGCAGGTTACAAAGGCTTCCCCCACGATGCCCAACCTTATGTACATTTTAGCTTGCTACATTCAAATTTACCTTAATCACATATATAAGGAAATAAAAATTAATCTGTTCATAGTGGCAATTAATGAAACTATTTAAGACTTATTCAGAATTGTTTATGATTTTAAAACCCAAATAAATATTTGGTCAATAGAATGTGCCAGGAATTATATTTGGCAAAGAAGAAGCACTTTATCTCCATCAAATAAAAGAAGCATATCCATTAGTTATTTTTTTTAAGTGGTGACAGGAAAATCAATTCTAAGGGGGGAAAAGGAAAATGAGATTCTGAATTCTCAATATACCTTCTAGTTCCCCTTGACACACTAATTAGTCACCCACCCTCCATTTTATGCCTTGAAGGATGTTTGCTTAGAGAAAAACAGGAAACTGGCAAACCCTAGGAGTGACGGTGACTAATGAACAAGAGAAGAGAGAAGTGACAATTTCTTTGAATGGAGCCA
>JADRCC010542896.1:0-11598 GCA_019843855.1 Hylomyscus alleni
CTTCTTTTTGTTCTAGAGCTTTCAGGTATGCTGTAAAACTGCTAGTGCATACTCTCTCCAGTTTCTTTTTAGAAGCACTCAGAGTTGAGTTTTCCTCTTAGCACTGCTTTCATTGTATCCCATAAGTTTGGGTACACATGTTGTACCTTCATTTTAATTAAATTCTAAAAAGTCTTTAAATTCTTTCTTTATTTCTTTCTTGACCAAGTTATCATTGAGTACAGCATTGTTCAGTTTCCATATGTATTTGTGCTTTCTGTTGTTTTTGTTGCCATTGAAGACCAGCCTTCGGCCATGGTGATCTGATAGGATGCATGGAATTATTTCAATCTTCTGGTATTGGTGGAGGCCTATTTTGTGACCCATTATATGATCAATTTTGGAGAAGATACCATGAAGTGCTGAGAAGAAGGTATATTCTTTTGTTTTAGGATGAAATATTATATAGATATCCGTTAAGTCCACTTGGTCCATAACTTCTGTTAGTTTCACTGTGTCTCTGTTTAGTTTGTGTCTCCATGATCAATCCATTGATGAGAGTGGGTTATTGAAGTCTCTCACTATTATTGTGTGAAGTGCAATGTCAGCTTTGATCTTTAGTAAAGTTTCTTTTATGAAAGTGGATGCCCTTGCATTTGGTGCATAGCTGTTCAGAATTGAATTCTTCTTGGTGGATTTTTCCTTTGATGAGTATGAAGTGTCCTTCCTTGTATTTTTTGATAACTTTTGGTTGAAAGTTGATTTTATTCAATATTAGAATGGCTACTCCAGCTTGTTTCTTGGGACCATGTGCTTGAAAAATTTTTTCCAGCCCTTTACTCTGAGGTAGTGTCTGTCTTTGACTCTGATGTGTGTTTCCTGTATGCAGCAAAATGGTGGGTGCTGTTTATGTATCCAGCCTTTTTTCTATGTCTTTTTTATTGGGGAATTTGATCCATCAATGTTAAGAGACATTAAAGAATAGTGATTGTTGCTTCATGTTATTTTGATGTTATTTTTATGTTTGTGTGGCTATGTGCTTTTGGACTTGTTCAAAGAAGATTACTTCCTTGCTTTTTCTAGGGTGTAGTTTCCCTCCTTGTGTTGGTGTTTTCCATCTACTATCCTTTGTAGGGCTGGATTTGTGGAAAGATATTGTATAAATTTTTTGTTTTTGTTATGGAGTATCTTGGTTTCTCCATCTATGGTAATTGAAAGTTTTGCTGGGTATAGTATCCTGGGCTGGCATTTGTGTTCTCTTAGGGTCTGTGCAACATCTGTCCAGGATCTTTTTAGCTTTCGTAGTCTTTGGTGAGAAGTCAGGTGTAATTCTGATAGGTCTGTCTTCATATGTTGCTTAACCTTTTCCCTTTTTTGTATTAGTCTAATATTGTTTTATTTTTACTAAGTACAATGTTAATTGACTTGCTAGTCATCATATAATAGTTTGAAGAGAAATGGGAAGTTGAATGACTTTGGAATATTCCTCACTATTGATTCCTTTGAGATGTATATTGGGAAAAATAGTGTATAGTGAGTGTCTTCTTCCCTCAGTCCTTTATTTTCTTCTAAATATTTCTCCTTAAATATTTAAGCTCAAGGATTGTATTACTTTTCTGCTGTTGTCATAACAAATTACCACAGGCTGGATCATTTAAATAACAGAAACTGATTTTTCTCACACTTCTAGAGGATGGAAGTTTGAGATTAAAGATATTTAGCATCAGGTGTTGTTTATCCTGTATCTGTGGCTTGTACACATTTATCTTCTTCTGAGGTCTTTGCAAGTATTTGTCTGTTGTAGTTAGTGTTCTATTGTTGTGAAGACAGAATGACCAAGGCAGCTTATCAAGGAGGATATTCAATTGCAGTCTTTGTTACCATGTTAGAGGATTAGTTCATGATCACCATAATGACTAAGGCTGTCTGGTATGGTGCTGAGTGACTGGCTATGAGCTCTATGACTTCATGCCCAGGTTGCCTGCAGAGAGACACTGGGTATGGTGTGGGCTTTTGAAACCTTAAGTCCAACCTCAGTCACACATCTCCTCCAGCAAGGTCACAACCACTACAGTGAAGCCACACCTCCAAATCCTTCCCAAACAATTTGGTCATAATGTTAGGGATTAAGCATTCTAATATATCTGCCTATGGGGAGCAATCTATATCAAAATGGCCATAAAGCCAGCCCAATTTAATCACTTCATTCAATGTGGACCTCTCCTGAAAGCTGCTTTTAATATTCTTTCCTTGTTTTGTGCATTCAGTGTTTTGACTATTATGTGATGGGAGAAATTTCTTTTCTGGTTCAATCTATTTGGAGTTCTATAGTCCTCTTGTATGTTTATGGGCATCTCTTTCTTTAAGTTAGGGAAGTTTTCTTCTATAATTTTGTTGAAGATAATTACTGGCCCTTTAAGTTGGGAATCTTCACTCTCTTCTATACCTATTATCCTTAGGTTTGGTCATTGTGTCTTGGATTTCCTGGATATTCTGGGTTAAGAGCTTTTGCATTTTGCATTCTCTTTGACTGCTATGTTAATATTTTCTAAGGTATATTCTGCCCCCGAGATTCTTTCTTCTATCTCTTGTATTCTGTTGGTGATGCTTGCATCTATGACTCCTGATCTCTTTCCTAGGTTTTGTAACTCCAAGATTGTCTCCCTTTGTGATTTCTTTATTGTTTCTGTTTCCATTTTTAGATCCTGGAGGGGTTTGCTCAACTCCTTCACCTGCTTGTTTGTGTTTACCTGTAATTCTTTAAGGGATTTTTGTGTTTCTTCTTTAAGGGCTTCTAGCTGCTTACCTGTGTTCTCCTGTATTTCTTTAAGGGAGTTATATCCTTCTTAAAATACCCTATCATAATCATTAGATGTGATTTTAAATCAGAGTCTTGCTTTTCTGGTATGTTGGAGTATGCTGTGGTGGCAGAACTGGTTTCTGATGATGTTAAGTAGCCTTGGTTTCTGATCCTTATGTTCTTGCCCTTGCCTCTTGCCATCTGGTTATCTCTGGGCTTAGCTGGTCTTGCTGTCTCTGACTATGGTTTGTCCCTCCTGAAAGCCTGTGTATCAGTACTCCTGGGAGACTAGTTCTCTCCTGGAGGAATTTGGCTAAGGAGACCTATGGCATAGGGTCAGCTCTGGGGTGCAGATAGGAAACCAGAAAGATCCTGTCCTGAAATGTTCTTGTGTCCTGACTGCTCTGGGCGGGTCCCTCTTGGGCCATGGATTTGAGCAGAAGTGGTGGTCTCACCTGTGCTCACAAATGTGTCAGCACTCCTGGGAGACCAGCTCTCTCCTGATGGTATTTGAATATGGAGTGCTGTGGCACAGAATCAGTTTCAGGTGCAGATGGAAAACCCTGCCTCTATTTCTTTAATATTGGATTACAGGTATTTGTTTACACACTTAGTTAATAGTGTTTCAGCAATTGAGCCTAGGATGTTATCTGTATTAGAAAGAAACTCAAGTGAAATAAATGCTGAGACCATAAAATAAATTCCCATCTACTCTTGGGTGTGCTTTCCTGCCTCTTATATCAGAATATCTTTCTATGGCATTTTCTCCTTTCCTTTGGGTGTTTTCTAACCATGTACTGTAAATCATAAACACCCAATAACATTGGTTCAAAATTCAGTTTTACTGGAGATAAGATTTTTCTGTGCTTCCTCACCCCAGTATCTTTCATGTTTTATATACCAGATTGCAATACTTGGGTTATTATTGGCAGTTTTACCTTTGTAGTTCAGTAATGCATAAAACGGATAGTACCTAGCCCACTGTCTCGTTTGAACTATCATGAGACTCAGCAAAGTGGTTTCTTACATATCTATAGCTGTATAATGTTAGTAATCCATATTCTCTTTATTCTTTGAGTATTAAGCTTGAGAACTGTTCTTGATAATTTTCTCTTGCTTATTATCAGTACATATATCCCTCAATTTCAATGTGGGTACACTTACGCAAAACCATCATCAGTTGAAAATATTTGTAAGTCGCAAAGCCTTTAATAACCTAACTTACTAAAGAGCACAACTTAGCTAGCCTAACATGAACCTGTTCAGTACACTTACAATGCTTTATGTTGGGAAGAAACATAAAGAAGATATAATAAGAAAGTGTTAAACACATATACTAAGCATAATATATATATATATATAATATATATATATATATATATTGAATAATTCTATCCACAAGCATTGGTAACACAGAATACTGACCTCATGAGTCCTAAAAGCTAAAGTTTCCTGCTATCTAATGACAGCCCAAGAATAAATCAAAATTCAAAATTTGATGAACATTTATTTCTCTTATATAGTTAAAAGAATAAAACATAAGTACAAGAGTATTTATACATATACTTTATATTTTCACATTCTATATTTTGCGGTTTTATGAGTTTATTATTTTATTATTCAAAAAACGAAGGCTTTTTATGTATTTCAGATATATTTAAATTTTCTATAAATTTGGCTTCTATATGGTTATATATGATAGTTACTTTTCTTCGTCAACCTGACACACCAGGGAAGAAGAAACCTCAATTTGAGAGTTCCCTCTATTAGATTGACCTGTGGGCCTATAGGTTAGGCATTTTCATTATTGAATAATATAAGCAGGCCCAGACCACTGTAGGTGGTACATCCCTAGGCAGGTGGACCTGGGATATATAAAAAGTGCTAGTTGAGCTATCCACAGAGAGCAAGCCAGTAAGTAGCATTCCTCTGAAGTTTCTACTTCAGTTTCTGCTTCAAGCTGCTTGCATTGGTTTCTGCCTCAGTCTTCCTGATGATGGACTGTGTGAACCAAATCAGTCTTGTCTTCTCGATTGCTTTGGGTCCGCCATACTCCTCGATAACACCATAAAACAACCTAGGATAGAAAACTGGGAATAAGAGCAATCATTACACAAATTCCTTATACTCTTGGGATGAGAGAAGTATGGAGTATTAATACAGATGTTCCTGTAACCTCCTCCAGACTGGTTCATGCTGAGTCATTTAGTGCCAGCATAGCTCATACATTTGTGGAGTAGTCCTACATGTTCAGAACCTTGTACTATTATGGACATGCTTACACTTTCACACGTCCCTGATCAAAAGTTTGGTATTTCTTAGATGGCCAATAGTCTTCACTACTCTATAAAACAGTATCTTTTTTGACCATATGTTTTTTGTTGTTCTTGTTTGATTTTAAAAGGAAGTTTTATTCATTCTCTTGTTATAAAATCACATCTTATAACTTTTCTGAATAGCTTATATTACAAAATTATTTAACAGGATGTTTAAGCACAATTTATAAGCTTAAGTTTTTATTTGAGAATAATAAATTTTGAGAAAGTGGACTTCAATAGTCTTAAGTACCAAGAAAAGTATAGAAAAAGTGTACAACTGATGAATGAATTTAGAGAATTCTAATTGGAAAATAATGAAAACTCAAAAATATCATTCTAATTGATTTGGGTATTGCTTTCTTTTAAATGTCCAAACATAAACTTGGAAAAATGTTTAGTTTTTATGCACCTTTACTTTCATGATGAACTCCACCCTGCTCTTGTGAAGGGGAAGGGTGCTTAAGTTACACACAGAATAATTAGTTCGAACAAGTCAGCCACACTACAGTGTGGCTGTACTTCCAAACAACAAAACAGATTTTAATATACAAATGACCTTTCTCATATGACACTGCCTCTATTGCTACAACAATTTGACTTGAATAATCAACACAGTCCTATGAATGTGTCCCTAAGTGTGGTTTTTCAAAAACCAAATAATGCCTCACAGCACTTAAGTACATGCTTTTTAAAGAGGAGAAGAGGGGTTGAAGTTTGAATTGAATGTGTACTCTCTCTAGCATTGTAGCTCCTTTAACCACTCCAGTCATCAACTTAACCTAAATTTTAGGTGTACGGAAAGGGTCAATTTCCTGTTTCAAATGTGCATTGAACAATTTCTTCCACTTATATAAGATGAAAACATAGAAGAGATAAAGTCATGGTGCCTACTCATGCCTGTGAGTCAGTAGAGACTGAAGTAATGTCTCAGGTAGAGTTTATTTTTTAAAACACATAATTAAAATACTCTTTGAGGCAAACCTAATTTTATTAACTACCAGATAACTATATTCATGATAGTTTAGGACAGATGGGCTTTTACTATATAAGATAAAATTCTTCTGCATGTTATTCAAATGTAGGTTCGAAAGAAAAAAAATCTGTTGAAAATGTATGCAAAATAGTATTTGTCAAGATTATTTTACTTTGTGGAATGAAATTTCTAATTTTCTATAAATCCATTTTTTTTCATCAATTTAAAGTCATTCAGAAAGGCAACTACTGAGAAATGTGCTATAGAGTGATGGACAAGACTCCCTCAGGTTTAAAGGGACTAATTAAAAAAATTCAATAGTTGTTTATTTGGTGCAGTTACAAATTAAACTCATCAATTTTAACACTACTGTCACATCTGAAAGGTAATGTTTAGTTATAAAATTGAGCATGAGAAAGAGGAGGAAAAGAGGTGAGCAGAAGAAAAAATACTTTATGTAAACAAGTATCTTATCAGAACCAAGGTACATAGAATAAAAAATCTCGTAGAGCATGATTAAGTTCTTCCTCAAATGAGCTACTATGATTATTATGTAAATAAGAGATCAGGATATATTTTGTTAAGTTTGTATGTCACAATATATCAAATCATTCCTATTTGCAACTTAATTAGTCTTCTTTGGAGGACTTTCAAGGCTTATAAATATTTATTTTTTAAGAGTACATTCTATAATCATGCATTTCTTGTCATTGATTGAGTGTTCTCTCAGTAGTTGCACATAACATCTCTCTACACTTCTTACAACAACACACAATCACATGTACTTCCTAGACAAGTTTCATACAGACACATAATGGATGGGTGGTCAGTTTTTTACTGCTTTTGTTCTATCACGAGTCTTTTATGTTGTGGAAGAGGTGTTACTATCATAAATTCTATTAACATTTATTTTATATAAAATAGTTACTCTCATGATCTGATCCACATTTTTCCTTAATTGTAAATAGGACCTACACAAATATATTTCTATAACATGTAAGATGAAACTTTCTTTATAATCTCCCATAAATATCTATGGAATGTACTTTTGCTTTCATTGGCAACAAATTTCCTGAAGCATCTCTGTTTAAAAGCAGAAAAATCTATACAGTAATTTACTCAACTACTAGATGGTATTTTCTACCTGTGTATGAGCACATGGTTGTCAATGTAATCTCCTCCATCCCACATTGATGTCATTCATTCATACCACACATGCTGCTATATTGGCAATCTATCTATATCTATATCTATGTATATATATATATATATGTATTCTGATTTATCTCTAGTTAAAACCTTTGCTTTTGTTACATTACTGTTACTATGATATAACACCATGATCAGAAGTAACTTACAGCATTTATGGCCTTAGATGGAGAAGTCTTAATTGTAGGGAAAGCTTTACAGGAGGAGCAGCAAGGTGGATCAGCTCATTTTTATCCACACACAGGAAACACAGAACAATGAGTGGGAAGAGGCTCTAAACCCTCTCAGTCTCCCCCCTCCCCCAGTGAAGTGCTTCTTAGGCCCATCTGCTTGGCATATCCTTTTCTATTCCTTTATGCTGAAGATATGTTTATCCTTGGTGTTAATGTGTGCTTTTTGTATGCAGCAGAAGGATAGTTCATGTTTTTGAACCCATTCTGTTACTTTGATTTTTATTGATGAACTGAAATCTTTGATGATGGGAGATATAAATGGACAGAGTTTGTTGATTTCTGTTTGTTGTTTTTGTTGTGGTGGTGGCAGTGGTGGCGGTGGTGGTGGTGATTGTGTGTGTGTCCCTATTTTGATGGGTTGTTTTGGGATTATTTATTCCTTATCTATTCATGAATATGATTAATTTCTTTAAGTTAGAATTTTCTTTCTAGCACCTTCTGTAGGTCTGGCTTTGTAGATAGGTATTTTTGTTTTGTTTGTTTTTAACATGAAATGTCATGATGTCTCTGGCTTGCCATCTGTGGTCTCTTACACAGATGAATATCTGTCCCAGCCTCTGCTTTTAGTCTCCAATGAAATGTCAGGTATTAATCTATTAAGTCTGACTTTATATAATACTTGATGATTTTCCCTTGCAGTGTTTTATATTTTTCTGTTATGTATGTTTATTGCTTGGACTATTAGGTGAAAAGGGCAATTTCTTTTCTTGTCCAGTTTATTTAGTGTTCTTTTTGTGTTTTGTACCTTAATAGACATCTCTTTCTTTAGGTTAGGGAAAGTTTCTTCTATGGTTTTGTTGAAAATATTTTCTGGGCCTTTGACCTGGACTTATTCTCCTTTTAGTACTATAGCAGGTTTTTTTTTTTTTGATATTTTGTGTCAGGATATTTTTAGGTTTAATATTTCTTTGACTAAAGTATCTCTTTTTGCTACTGTGTCTTCAGTGTCTGAGATTCTTGCTTCTATCTCTTATGTTCTGTTGGTGAGGCTTGCCTGTAAGGTTTCTGTTTGAGTTCCTAAATTATTTGTCTCAAGATTTTCCTCAGTTTGGGTTTTCTTTATTAACTATACTTTCACTTAGGTCTTGAGATGTTTATTCATCTCCTTCTTAAGGACCTCTGTCATAGTTATAAAAGTTATCTTGAGGTCCTTGTCTTGTGCTTCAGCTATATTGAAATTTTCAGGGCTTACTGTGGTAAGGTTTCTACACTCCAGTGGAGATATACTGTCCTGGCTGTTATTGCATTTTTATACTTGCATCTGGGTACCTGGGTTTGGCAAGATTATAATTCCACTAGTTTATTTCTGGTCTTGTTTTGGTTTTTGTTTTTGTTTTAGGGGGTGGGAAGAGATGGCTGTACATTGCTTGGTAGGGAATTTTTCTGGGATTCTGCTAGCTGTGGCCATTGGGGGGTTCCTAGAAAATGTGTTTCTAGGTATTGGAACCTGACACTTAGGAATGGATATGGGCTAGGAAGGTGTATGGCTTGGTGGGTCCACAGGAGGTAGAGAACAGGGTGTTCCTCCAGGGTCTTCTGGGAATAGGAGCAGAGATTAGAAGAGTAGTTTCTTACTACTCTTACCACAACAGGTAGTTTGCTACAGACCAGTAAGACTAGGAGACCGATTTAGAGAACAGAATAGAGAATGGAGACCTGAAGCTCACCTAGCTTCTTCTCTGTTCTACTTTCTTCTCTGGCATTCCTGCCTCGTGGGTTTTCAGGGATCACTTCCTGCCATGAAATAATGAGTTGTGTGCAGGAAGGTTGGAGGTGAAGATGTGTGTATTCTACTAGTGTGTTCACTAGTCAGTGAGGGAGGCTGGGGCAGGTGATCTGCTACAGAGTTGGGGATAAAATTAGGGGAATGGATTTGGAAGAGAGGAGGAAGAGGTGAAGATCTGCAGTTAGCCTACCTGTTTCCTAGCCAGAGTGTAAGCTTTTATTCTAATGCTGTCTAATTTGTCAAAACAAAACAAAACAAAATTCAAGGGGTGGGGACAGGGAATAGTTCCACTTACTATCACTCCTAGTGACCCACTAGGAACATTTTTGCTTTTTGTCCCTACAAGCCTAAACTTTGCTAGGCCTAGAAATTTTGGTTCCAGAGGGGTAAGTGCTTACACTAGGAGTCACAGCAAACATTCCATTGATCTAGAAGCTCATATTTCTCCTTGGTCATTTTGGGCTTCTAATCCCTTTAAACCAACAGGCTACGAAAGGAATAACAGTGTTAAGAAGGGTGATAGATCCAGATTACCATGGGAAAATTGGAATTGCCTCTCCACAATGGAGGTAAGAAGGATTTTGTCTGGAGTGCTGGAGATCCTTTAGGGCATCTCTTAGTACTACCATGACCTGTGATTAAAGTCAATGGGAAACTACAACAGCCTAATCCAAGCAGGATGGCAAAGGACGCAGACCCATCAGGAATGAAGGTATGGGTCACTCCTCTGAGAAAAGAGGTGATTACAGAGGGTGGAGATTAGGTAATAGAAGAAGGTAGTTATAAATGCCATCTAAGGCCACATGACCAGTTGTAGAAACAAGGATTATAAGTGTAATGAATGCTTCTGTTTTATTATGTTAAGAACACATTTATATACATATTTTTGCTTATTTCCAATTTTTTTATGATTTTATGTTTATATATTTATTTATTTTATTTTTTAAATTAGATGTTTCCTTTATTTACAATATCTCCTTTCCCAGGTTCCCCCCCCAAAAAGAAAAAAGAAAAAGAAAATAAAATATGAAAAAAATAAAATAAAATAAAAAACTAAAAACTAAAACAATCCCCTGTTCCCTCCCTCCTCCCCCTGCTCACCACCCACTGTCTCCCACTTCCTGGCCCTGGCATTCCCCTACACTGGGGCATAGAACCTTCACAGGGCCAAGGTTCTCTCCTCCCACTGATGACCGACTTGGCCATCCTCTGCTATACACATGCTGCTGGAGCCATGAGTCCCCCCTATGTGTACTCTGGTTGAAGTTTTAGTCCCTGGGAGCTCTGAGGGTACTAGTTAGTTCATATTGTTGTTCATGCTAAGGGGCTGCAGACCCTTCAGCTCCTTGGGTCCTTTCTCTAGCTCCTTCATTGGGGACCCTGTGCTCAGTCCAATGGATGGCTATGATCCTCTATTTCTGTATTAGTCGGGTACTGTCAGATTTCCAATTTCTCTAACATCATTGGACATAATATCAATTGGTATTTAAGGTGAGACACTAAAAAGGATGTCCCCAAGGGACATTGGCCTATTCTAAATTTACAAAGTGTTTGCAACTATATGAAAGATAGTTACTTCATATTATGACCTTCTTATTGTTTTCATTTGGACATGAGATATGATTTACATCAAGTTGACAAAGGATAGATTGTGATGACTGTTCCTGGCTGTCAATTTGACTATATCTGGAATGAACTACAATACATAAATGGAGGGCACATCTGTGATCCAGATCTTGAGGCTTAAAGACAGGTTTCTGACCTGGATCTTGACATGGAAAACTTGAGATATAGTGACCATGAACATCTTAGGCCCAGGCAAGGTAGTATATGCCTTTAACTCCAGGAAACTGAGACAAGCAGATCTCTGAGTTCAAGGTCAGTCTGGGAAAAAGCAAGTTTCAGATACAGACGTGGTGATATAGACCTTTAATCTGGGCCACACCTTCTTCTGGAGCTCTATAAGGGCATTGGAAGAAGGAAGATTCATTCTTCGATTGTTTATACTTACTTGTCAGCACATGTATTGGAACCTACTTCTACACAAGACCAACTTAAGCCACTAGCTTCATGAGATTGAGCAACTACTAGATTCTTGGACTTCCTGTCCACAGCTGCCCATTGTTGGGTTAGGTGGACTACAGACTGTAAATCACAATAAATTCTCATAATTTACAGAGACATTCCATAAGTTCTGTAATTCTAGAGAACCCTTACTAATACATAAGTTGCAAATAAATTTATTTTCTTTGTGACATAGTTCTATAGCAGTTTATCTGAAAATAAAATTGCTCCTCAAGGAGGAGAAATGCAGTTTTTGAGCCTTTGAAAATAAACACACACACACACACACACACACA
>JADRCC010542901.1:0-11274 GCA_019843855.1 Hylomyscus alleni
TCCAACATATCCTAATTGATTGAAATCCAAAAATATGAGGAATTAGAGATTTGTTGATTGTCATCCAATGGTCTCTCTAATTTGGTTAATTGGAGAAATAGGTCCAATATTGTACAATCTATATACACTTTCAGCTTGTTTGTTCACTACAGTGTCTGGCTGTGTACAACGTAAGGGTCTTGAAATTTTGTTTCTCCTATCTCAGCCTCTCTATTAGTAGTATTGTTTATTTCATGTTTTTACACTATACTATGGTATTCAGAACTGCTTATATATTTCAAAAGTATTTATATACCCAAGGGAGACATAGACAATTAAATTGGGAGGTGGCTTGTAGGAAAAAGAACAACAAAGAGTGAGACTGAATGCTTTGGTTGACATTTGTAGCTCTTGTATCCAGTTTGAAGAAGAGGACTTTATAAGTTACTCTTTCTCTGAGATGAATGCTTTTCCAAATTATCACACCTAATGAACCAGATTCTTACCTACACCTAATGTCTGTGCCACCCTCCAAGCAGAACCATTGTTCATTGAAACAGTTGGTGAATAACTTTATGAATAGACCATCTTAATACACCATTTCTTAAATGAATGTAACCTGTTCTCTATGGACTGAGAAATAAGTTACTTACTCAAGTCAAATAGTTTTGACCATAGCAGGAAGTCTATATCCAAAAATCTTGCCTACAATTCATTCATCAATACAGCAGAACTTGCTCGAACCTGAGTTTTATGGCTGGGTTTCCTACAGACCATCAATGTTAGCTGTCTTTGATTGCCATAACAAAATATCACAGGCTAGATTAGGCATCAGAAATGTACTTTCTCACACTTTTGGAGACCAGAATTCCAAGGTCACCATGTCATTTTGAGTGACTTCTGACCAGGTATCTATCTCTAGCAAGTGAGGCAGATTCCCTCTCAGTTTGTTCTCAAATCGTTTTTATTCTGTGTGTGGAGAGAAACAGGGGGTAAGCAGAGAGATGAGGTGTCCCTTCCTCTTCATCAGAGGAAACAGTTTTATTACTCTAGGGCTCTATCTTTATGGTCTCTCTTAAGTTATAGTTTAAACATTTTTTAGCTTAAAGTATCTCTTTCCAAATGTGATCACACTGAAAATTAGGACTTCAACATAGGAATGTGAGGAGAACAGAACTCAATCTATAGTGATGATTGATGTAAGATGGGGATGGTGTGAAGCTTCACTTAAGACATTCTGTTTTGGATGGGTTACTGGGTTAATTTACAGTTAGAGCACTCTGCAATGACCAAAATATTCTGTATCAGAATTATCCACACTAATCAAATGTGTCAACTGAGCATGAACCATGGCCAGTGAAGGCTGGGACTTCAGTTTCATGATGAAGCACTTATGAATAAGACCCTAGATTTAAGCCCCAGCAAAACATACATACATACACACACACACACACACACACACACACACACACACACACACACACACACAAAGCTAATAAGGAAATGGATTTTAAATTATACATGTTTTCTTAATGAATATGAACAACTTTAGAATGTATTGGACAAAGCAAGTTGTGAGACAGGAAGATCCTTCAGCAGACAGACTTTGTCAGTCACTAGATACCAGAGACTGCCTAGGCCTGGAAATCTGAATTGCAGATATTCTACACCAAACCTTTGTTGCAGAAAGAAAATATATGTCCAAATCTCAGATTAACTACACTAGCTTGTTACAAATCCTCAATAAGAGCCTGAGTGTTTGAGTGGCTGTGGATGTATAGTTAAGAATGTTTATGGCAACTGAAGAGGTGCTATCAGAGATTAAAGAAACTGATTTTCTTTTTTTTATTAGATATTTTCTTTATTTACATGTCATATTTCTCCTTTCCCAGTTTCCCCTCCAAAAGACAAACAAACAAACAAAAACAACAAGAACAAACCTCTGTTGCCTTCCCCCTCCCCATGCCTGCCACCCCACCCTCTCCCATTTATTGGCCCTGGCATTCCCCTACACTGGGGCACAGAACCTTCACAGGGCCAAGGGCCTCTCCTCCCATTGATGACCGACTTTGCAATCCTCTACTATACACATGCTGCCAGAACAATCAGTCCCACCATGTATAGTCCTTGGTTGGTGGTTGAGTCCCTGGGAGCTCTGAGGGTACTAGTTAGGTCATATTGTTGTTCGTGCTAGGAGACAATTTACATGTAATTCTGATATGACTTTTTTCCAAGTGAAGCATTGCTTTTTTTAAAAAAATCAGATTATAATTAAACCAAGCTAAATGCCTTATTGGAACTTTAAATATCAACCATGTAAAATTAATATTTTGTTTTCTTATGAAGCCTGTTGGGAAGCTAAAAATCAATGCAATGTGATTTACAACAAGCTGCCTTCAGCTTGTTTTTCCCAGACTCAAACATGGGTACAGTCTTCTCTAATGTTACTGGCTTTTCACTGCCTCTCTACTCAGGGCATTCTTCTGAGATAGCTCTCACACTAGCCTGCTGTTCTCATCCAATCTAGAACACTCTAGGGATTCTGCCTGCCATGAAGGGAGTGGCTGCTTTGTGGTCTAGTACTGCCTTGTGGAATGAACTTGGATTTTACAGGTGAATGCTTGCCCTGTATTTTTCTATGGATTGGTGAAGCATTATTTCACTTCTTTTTAGCAGAAATAAGGTATCAGGGATTTTTTTCTTTTGGAGACAGGGTCTCACTATGTGTAGGAAGCACAGTTTAGACTATGAGCATTGAGAAACTGGGAGAAATCATGAGGGCTATTGTCTTCAAAGGAAAGAAATGATACCAAGTTACCTGGAAGGCCACAGAAAGTAGTCAAATAACCTGTTAGAACTCAGCCTCCACCTGAATCCACTCCCCCACCAAATATACTGAGCACTGTTTAGGCCCTAATCATGGGCTTTGTCAATCAGTGAATAGAACTCATCTCTGTGAAAGAGGCAACATGTATTTTGCATCCTCCACTAGTAGAATTGATCCTTATGCTTATTGCAAATCTTTTTTATAGGCCTGAGCCATGAGCTGTTATCAACCAATAGAATCCATTCTTATTGTAAAGGTCACAGGTGCTTTGCTATTTTGCAAGAGAGTTTCTATGTGGCTATGCTTCTAATTTTGTTGTGGTAATTGTCATGTGGTAACCTTTTCCCCAAAGTTTTACTATGCTTAAATATGGAAGAAGAATAAACTACCATGTCAGTCTCTGGAAGTCTTGACCCAGTGCTTGCACAAATGTTACGGACTCCAGTTTCATTTGTCACTGTGCATAGATAATTTCCCAGACTTTGGACTCTGCTCCAAGTATGGAGCTCGGCTATCTTGGAACTCACTCTGTAGAGCAAGCTGTCCTGGAAGTCACAGAGATCCACTGATCTCTGCCTCCTGGTGCTGAGATTAAAAGCAAGTGCCACTACTCCTAGTCGGTCTCAAGGATCTTGAAAGAAGGGAACATAGTGTGAGGAAGAGCAGCATTTTCTTTTGATGTCTTTGTTTTAAGCAAAAGGCGTGCACATCAGTACTCAACCCCTTTCTTCAGAGAAAGGAGTGTGGTGGGTTTTTTTCTGAAAAGCTTTTGCAGCCAAAGAGTAGTACTTTGGCGATTGGGGCCAAGGAATGCTGCAAAAGTCACACTTCCCAACAGATATCAGACAAGAGATTTACTGGGGGAGGAGAAATGCAAAAGGCTGCCTTTGAGGTGGGATAAAAGAGAAGGAGGGAGGGAGGGAGAGAAAGGGAAGGAGAGAGAGGGGAGAGAGAGGGGGAGGAAGCAGGAGATGGAGAAAGAGAGGGAGAGGGAGAGGATGGGGGAAAAGGGGGAAGGAAAGGGAGAGGATGGCATGAGCTTTATATAGCATAAAGTATAAAGCATATAAGTAGGGAAAACACACGACAGTGGTGAAGGTGGAAACATGTCACATTGGCCTTTACTGATGAAGTGTCCAGATGCCTTAAAGCATTTTAAAAATTATAAGAATATTCTTCTTTGTCCTATGCACCAAGCTTCCTTTTTCCATTTCTACTTCTTACAACTACTAGGTGCAAACATAGGTCTTCCCTTATCATCTTGGGAAGATAGTCTCTTTTGCTCAGTGCTACATACTCCACTGACACTCATGTGCGCAGGTGTGTGTGTGTGTGTGTGTGTGTGTGTGTGTGTGTGTATGAGTTGGGTACTGGTCCTTTCCTTCTATCTTATTTGAAACAGGCCTCTCATTGTTTGTTGTTAGGCTTGCATATTTCCGTGGATGTCCCTGTCTCTCCCTCACATTCTTACCATAGGAGTGCTAGGATGACAAATATATGGGCTTCGGGTTTTTTTTAATTCAGATTTATGTATGTTCTTGGGATCCCAGTAAAGTTTGAGGATCTAAGAGTAGCTCCCCATGCTTGTGTGGCAAGGACTTTACCCATGGAGCCATCTCACCAAACCTGCTCAAAAACATCAACAACAAAACAAACAACAAAAACACCCCTCTCGACTGTGTTGCCTTGAGATAACTGCTGACAAAAGACTTGCAGAAGCACCAGAATGCATTACCTGTGGGCAGAAGAGTTCCAGGCTGGTGGTGTCAGAAAATGACAGCACTAGTGGTGTTACTTCAATCATTGGTGGCCCATGTCCGTTTCTAGTCATCATTTCAACTTGTGGAAACATCCTCTAAAATTCCAATATTGTAAGACATTCCAAAAGAATGTGTCCAGGTGTAGTGGTTTGATTTTAAAATAACTCCAATGGGCTCATGTGTTTGAATACCTGGTCCCTATCTGGTGGTGCTATTTGGGAAAGTTATTAAACCTTTTAGAGTGTAGAGCCTTGTTGGAGGAAGTGGGCTATTAGAGACAGGCCTTGAGACTTTATAGCCTAGCCTCACTTTTAGTTGATTCTGATTCCCAAGTAGAGATGCAGTTACCAGGCAGCCTTCTGCTGCTACTACCATTTATTCCCACTTGTTGCCTATTTTCCCCATTGTCAATGACTGTGTCCCCCTAAAACTGTAAGCCAAAATAAACCTTGTCTTTAATTTATTTTTGTCAGTGGTATCACAGTGACTAGAATGTAACCGTGATACCCAGCTAATAAAGAGGTCCAAGTTGTCTTTCTTAGAATCTTTTGTGGCTCAGCTCACCTGGCTAGATCAAATTAACATCATTTCTCACTTCCATTTCTTCATTCCAATCTCTCTCATCTACCCCTCCTTACCCTCTTTAAAATTTGTGGCCTCTTAGTTCATTAATTGTTGTTACAGATATACATGCATATACATATATATTTCTAAATATAAGCTGTTCTATAGAATTTTATTTAAAATGCCTTGTATTAGAGCAAGAATCTTTTCTAGCAATTGAATCCTTTAAATTGGATATAATGTGTGATAAAATAGAAGCTTCATAGTGGGATTTACTATGCTTTAAGGCATTTGGCTAGAATGACCAATTGGAACTTGACTCACTACTCACTAGGTCCTTCTAGAGAAATCTCACTTTCTTACTTCTCCCCAGTTCTATTGGGAGATTAGATGCAGAAAGTGCCAAAGTGAGTTAAGTTAAAGAAAATCAGTCTTAAGGTTATACTTCTAAGCCCCAGTACTGAAAATGAAACCTCTTCCATGAGGTCTGGGGATGGGTTGGGACCTAGTGTGTAGAGTTAGTAAGCATGTGCCTGGTTGTCTCTTTCTGTTCCACATTAGTGATGGTTGACTAGTACAAATAGAGTGGTATAGGAGAGCAGTAGTACTTCTAGAGTAGTACAACCAGACTGAAGATGATCTTTTGAAAGTGGTCATTGGTCCAGCTGGTACTTCAAACTTCTTTCCACACATCTGTTTTGGGGCTGTGAGATGAGAGAACATTGTTTCTATCCCCTCTGTGTGGGGAGTATGTTAATTTGTTGACTCAGGTTCTTTCTACATAACCATGAATTAGGGCTAATTGCATTTAGCCTGCAGTCTGTGTCCAGAGGCTTGGAACAACTCTTTGGATCTGAGGTTAGGCTTCAACACTAGATTAGAAACAGTTTAGATAAAGACTTAGTGTAAGAAGATAAACTGAGATTATGAGTGTGGAAGATAATAAGAGTAGATAGAAATATATCAAAATTGTGGCCCATCGATGTATATGAAGAAATCTCTGGGGCTATGTAATGCAGTGTATTTTCATATATTGAAAATAAAGAGAGATAATTCAGGCACTTGTCAATCATCAAAAGTAAAACCTGGGGCTGGAGAGATGGCTCAGTGGTTATGAGCACTGACTGCTCTTCCAGAGGTCCTGAGTTCAGTTCATAGCAGCCACGAGGTGGCTCACAAACATCTGTAATGGGATCTCATGTCCTCTTCTGGTGTGTCTGAAGGTGGATATAGTGTACTCATATACATAAAATAAATACAACTTTTTAAAAAAGTCACACCTAAACACTTTTCAGTTACCAGTATAGCTATGTTGGAAAGAGAATTAAGTAGTTCTGGTTTGTACAAAGGTGTAACTTCTCCAGTGTTTGCACTCCATGTAACACCAGCCATACATGAGTCTAACTTCAAAAGGGAATGTGCTACCGTATTGTTAGGATCCGGTCAGTCAAAAAAATAATAAGAACAAATGGAGAACAATGGAATAGAAAGACAGGTGAGCACTTTTCCTAAAATTGCAACCTTAGTGCCACAGACATTCTAAAAACGTATTAATGCTTATCTTAGAGAGGCTGCTCATGTGAGTATGGATAATATGTTGAGAGAAACTTAATTAGTTCTGAAGGTGTTGAAGTAGCAGAGCACAACTAATGAGCTCGTTGTGCCACACTCAGAATTGATGGAGGAAGTCTTCTCTCCTGAACATTTCTTGGGAAATCATAATGTATCCTTAACAAATAAATGAAATGCCAAGGAAAAGACTTGAGTCATGGTTGATTAAGTAACATAATGTGAAGACCCTGGGAGAAAATTTTACCCCAGTCTAATAAGAATCCTAGCTTGTCATTTATGAAGAACTCTGCAAATGTAGTTCCTGCCCTCAGACCACTCTATGCTTAATGAAAGAAGAGATGAGATGGGACAGGATCAACCCAAACAAGGCAGCAACGATTACATTGAATTTGAAACCATTTACGCTGATGATAAGTTTAAGTAAAAATACAGGGGAAATTTTCTGGAAAACAACAGATACAGCCTGCTTTTGGATTTTATATCTTCTTACATAGCCTGCTGAATAAGACCAAGACATTTCACTTTCTTAATAGCCAGAGGGGAAAATAAGACTATGTACTAACTAAAGATCCTGCTATGAGTCACTAGCTCTTAAAACTCTATGCTGTTGAAACATTTCTCCCAGTTTGAAGTCCTCTAGTGTTCATACTATTGCAGTCAGGGTGGAAAGTGAATATTTGCTATAACATGCAATGCCATGGATGATTAACCCCCTGCGTATCACTCACCATTTCTTCCTAATACTGGAGCTTTTGGCTATAGGCATATGTGCTCTCATCACTTGTAGTATGGGTTTTTCCTGTGGGCAAAACACAATCAATGACATCTTAGAATAGAGATAACCTTTTCCTGATAACCATGGCAACAAAATAGGCAGACCCCCCCCCAACAACCCAGTAATAGCGTGATCTATGGTAATGGTTAATAGAGCTACTGACATTTTCTAGTAGAAGAGAGGGAGTCCACAGAAACCCTACCAAGGATTTAAGCTATTGCTGCCCCCTGCTCCCTGCATTGCAAATGATCTTGGTAGATGCTAGAGTGTATAGCAAGCAAAAGGCTAACTGAAAGGGAGATGCTGTTATACAGATTCCATGAGGTCATCATTTATGGGGTAGGGTGGGGTGGCAATAAAACTGTTTTCAGGTCATTCATGCTGCTGTAAGTAACCCCTCCATACATGCTTCTCCTAGTGAAATCAGTAAACTCATTGGTTCAGCCAGTTGGATTTGGGCAGAAAGCTTACTTTGGTATCCCATTGGTGCTCTTCTGGGGCAGTTAATGCAACACCACCTTCCCCTGACTTGGTGACTTGGGTTGCTCATGTTGTCTGCCATCTTTGGTGTGCTGGCTTCCCTTTACACACTCATTATCTTATTAAAGACTTCTTTCATGTGGATTTTAATGATCTTGGCTTGGAGTTGTTTACTGAATTGTGTTTTTCTCTTGATCTATCTGATACAAATGGGTTTTTTTGGTGGGGGAGATAATATAATTACATCATTTCATCCTCCCCTTTCCTCCTGTAAACCCTCTATTTCTATCTTTGCTCCTTAAATTCATGACCTCTTTTTTTAAAATTGTTGTTACATGCATGTATATTCCTAGTTACATAAATAAACCCTGATCAGCCTGTATAATGTTACTTATGAGTATATATTTTCAGGGCTGACCTTTGGTTTTGCATAACCCATTGATGTGCTTTTCCCCAGGAAGACTATTTCTTCCACTCTCAGCATTCCTTAGTTGCCTGCAGTTCATTGTGTAGGGTTGAGGCAACCTGAGCCTTCTGTTGTTTAAGAAATTATTTTTCAGTTTCCAGGAAGTCAGATAATTGCATTTTATTTGACCCTACACTAGCAAGCTGACATTTCTATAAAATTTTTATTCTTTTGATTAGTCTATTGTTTCTAATTTTGAAACTGCCTATGCAATGAGAAACACTTCAAAAATACTATGTGAGTCACAGACTTATTAGAATTATGACATAACTCTCAAGTCAAACATCCTTAGACTCATTTTCAAGTCTTGTTACTCTTAAATCCTGTCTATATCTGATACTCTTGGAACCCCGCTTTTTAAAAACATTTATTTATTTTTAATCCTATGTGCATGAGTGTTTTGTCTGATTGTTAGCACGTGTTAGCCTTGATGAGGCTAAAAGCAGGCTCCAGATAACCTAGAACTTGAGTTAAGAATGTTTGTAAATCACCATGTAGGTGCTAGAAACCACACTTGGGTCCTCTGTAAGACAAGCAAGTGCTCTTAATCACTGAGCCATCTTCAACTCTTGGAATCCTGTCATTTTGTATCTCCATTTCACTCTCCCTCTCCTCTTCTCTCTCATCTATCATATCATATCATATCATATCATATCATATCATATCATATCATAAATCATATCAATCCATCCACATCTGTCAGCTCCACTTGAGTCCAAGTGTACATCAAACCAGATCTTTGTAACAGCCTCCTAATGTGTTAGTCTGCTTTTGTGTTTGTCTCCTATAAACAATCAAGTCCTTCTTTATGAAACCTTTATGAAACAATGATGATAAGCCATGCTTGGATTCCAAACCTTGAGTAGTTTCCTGTACTATCCATTATCAAAACATATTTCCTTAAAACCCCACTAGGAAGACTGTGACCTAGTCATTTTAGATTTTGAGATAATATAATTACAAACCCTACCTTCCCTGGTTTCAGGTTCCTTGCAGTGCACTATTTTCTTGCTGTCTCTGGAATATGAGCAGTCCACTCTTGTCCAATTATCTTAATCTAGAGAGAATATATCAATATCCACAAGGATTATTGCTTTCTCCTTCTTCAGATCTTTGCTGAAATGCTACTTGCTCACTGAAGGCTTTTATGAGCACTTTCTCCCAATTGCAACCCCCCTCAGTCCTATAAGCATATACACATAACTGCTATCACCCCCTTACCTTTCTTATTTTTATGTAATTTGTATATCCTCTTACACACAGAATATCATTCTTATTCTCCATGACTGTGAGGCACAGAGACTTCTTTATCAGGTTATGACTGACAGAATACACAGAAGAATATTACAGGACCAGCTAGTATGAACCAGAAGTAGAGTTTATTACAGAGATTTGAACATAGATTTAAGCATGGAATTTCTAGAAAGAGCTTGTATTAGCCAACATTTTCTAGAGGAACAGAACTAATAGAATGAACACACACACACACACACACACACACACACACACACACACACACACACACAGGATTTATCAGAATGACTTCCAGGCTATGGTCCAAGTAGTTCAACAATGATTGTCTCCTGATAGAAAGGCCAAAGGTCCATGAGACTAGATGTTTCAGCAGTCTCAATTTGATGTTAGAGTCTCAGGAAGTCCCAAAGAGATGCTGGTCTTCAGTCCACAATGGAATCCTAAAGAAGTAGGTTCTAACACCAACAAAGGATTGCCTCAGCAGAGGAATAGGAGGACTTGAATGAGATCATAGAGTTATTCAAAGGAAACATTAGATAAGACTACAGTTAATAAGACAAAACTCAGAGTCACAGGAGTTGCAGGAAGAAACTAAGACATTATTGTTGTTGCTGTTGTTGAAACAGAGTTTCACCTGTAGTCCTGGCTTACCTAGAACTGGTTATGTAGACCAGATTAGCCTTTAACTCTCAAAGATCTGCCTGCCCCTGGCTGGGATTAAACGAGTACACTAGCACTCTTGACTCTAAGATGCTTTTTTTTTTTTTAAATAAAAACTGCAAACAAAGTTTATAGTCTTATTTGTAACATTCTCAGAAATTTCAGGTTTGTACCTAGGAAAAAATATGGCAATATTCAAAACTCATATAGACTTAGGTCTTAAGAATACAGTTGAGGACAGGGAGAGATGGCTCACTGGTTAAGAGCACTTGCTGCTCTTCCAGAAGATTGGAGTTTGTCTTCCAGTCCCCAGGATGAATGGCTCACAACATCCAGCCTCAGGAGATCTGATGCCCTCTCCTGTCGCATACAGAATCACATTCATACATGGAAATAAATAATAAAACACATAAAGCCATGCATGGTTCATTGCTATTTTAATATTTGTACATGAAATGTCTTTGTATAAAAAGAATATTGTTGCTACATAGCTGACCATCAGAGTAAATTTTGATAATTGTGCTGGAATTCTTAATCCAATTGCCAAGAGAGACTTCAATCAAACTCTACAGTGAGAAGTTCCTTTGCTTTCCCATCACACCTTCATCTTTCTTGTCCTTTTTACCCTGTCTTACCATCAATTTCCTTATGACCATTTGATCCTCTTTGGAACATATACTCTGTAAGAGTAAGCTTTTTATTTCCTTTCAGGTCAGTGGTATATCTCCTAGGTTGAGAATCTGCCTGGTATGTAATGGCTACTAAAAATTATGAATGTGAGTGGTACCATCCCATGAGCTGGGGTACTAAATTGAGTACAAAAGAGAAAAGGAACTATGTACCAGCATTCACCTCTCTATGCTTCCTGCCGGAGGATGAGCTCTGACCAGCTACTTCAAGCTCCTGTCTCCATGACCTCCTCGCCGCAATGGACTCT
>JADRCC010543027.1:0-17902 GCA_019843855.1 Hylomyscus alleni
GGGAGCAGTGGTATTCTCAGACCCCAGACCCAAGGGCCACACACTGGGGGTGCCAGTTGTCCTCACCCACTGGGCATTCAGCAGGGACCTAGTGCAGGGGAGAAAGACTGAGGGGGGACAAGAGACAAGAAGAATGAGAGCAAGACAGGTGTCTGATCAAACTCTGAAAACTTTACTTCAGGGTTGGCAATAGGAGCATAAACAAGGAGGCTTCAAGGAGGGGGGAAAATCTGTGGGGGCTTTCCAAAGGTCAGGCAACAATCTTCAGTTTCTGGAACTAGCGGCCACAGTATCCTCCACACCCACAGATTTTCTCACGGTTAGACTTCGCAAGTTCTCTCAGGGTTGTATGTGTAAGCTAGTAAATATCCACAAGGCCATGGTTAAGGTCATGGCTCCCAGCATGTGTCAGTTTAGAACTGTCCCTTGGTAGGCAGGCAAACTGTGGGGTATGGGATAAGATTCATTGTTCCAGGACTACCATTGACTCTGAACTGGAGCACAGTTGTTTCTAATCTTATATACTATATATCTTGTTCATATATATATATCTTGTTCATATATATATACTATATATCTAATGTTCATCGCTAGACATATATATATATAATATATATATATATTATATATATATATTATATATCTAATGTTCATCGCTGGACTCTCCTGGCACTTGGTTTTCTTCTGTTTTCTTTATTCTTTCCCTTTGCTACCTAAATGTACCTTTTGGGTGATCTTGAAGTAATAAAGTAAAAAACAAAGCTGTAGAAACAAGATTCTGGGAATATAGAAACCAAGTTTTTCAGAATATAGAAACGGAGTCCTGGGAATGTAGAAATAAAGGTAAAAACAAGACTTTTGAGAAAGAAATAATAAGTCAAAACTACCTATAGTAGAGACATCTGTTTGTATAAGAAAAACAAAGTTTTTAAAGGTCAAGAGGGCTGGGCTGAACTAAAAGCTGGCCAGCAAGAACAAGATTAGATGTTCTACCCCTCCCTGTACTGGGGTCCAAGAACACCCTGACCTTACAAAAATTCCGGGGCTTTCCAGCATGACCCGTTCCAGGGGCTTGCCAGCTACCAGAGTTAGGTAAGGAGGCAAATGTAACCAAGAGCAGCCTCTTTGGGTAAGCCAACCAACGCCTGAAGAGATCCTTTGTTTGATACTGAACCAATCAGAATAAGCCAACTAGCCCCGTTGCCTCTGTAAAGTATAAAAGATGTGTGTGCTTTCTGAATTAATTGTTTCCTCTTCCTATCAGGATGAGCAACCCCACTTGCATTGGACACGCACATCGGATCAATAAACCTCATGTTATTACAGTGATCATTGTCAAGTTGTGATCTGTGGGCAGTGCATTGGGGCTAAGACTCTCTGAGGGTCTCACATTGTCTTACAATCTTACCTAGTTTATGTTATTGCAGATAACCTTATGAAAATTCTATCAGTCTCTACACTATACACTTCAGATGTTTGCTTTAATATGGTATTGTCATTTATATTTTCCTGGGAAATGTTTAGTAAATTGCAGTATTTGAATTACATCATGATAGGATACATCTGTCTCCTTTGGTTGGAGTTACTTTTTTATGAATAAGTCAGTATTAGTCACTTTGTCGCCACTTTGAAACATGTTTTGTAAAAGAATGATTATATATATATATAAAACTTCGAATATGTATTTGCTAAATGAATAAATTCTTTTAAACCCTTTCTTATTCCATAGATGGACATAATTGACTTTTTTTTTCTTATTTCCTGGCTCCACTGTATGATTATATTTTCTCTTTATATGTGATAAATTGTTATAATTTTATTCCTGGTTTTGAATATCCAATGACAAAGATATCGAGATAGTTGAATGGAGAAGTTATGCCCCTGAACCTAGAGAACTGGATTAGCAGTTAAGACCACTTGCTACTTCTCCACAGCATCCACATGGTCCTCTTAGTACCTACGTGGTAGCTCACAACCATTTGATCTAGAGGATCAGGGAATTTCTCTGGTCCTCTGCTGGCACTGGCACACTCATGGTACACAGTATATGCAAAACATCCATACATGTAAAATAAAATTGTAAGCCGGGCCTGGCAGTGGTGGCTCATGCCTTTAATTCCAGTACTTGGGAGGCAGAGGCAGGTGAATTTCTGAGTTCAAGGCCGGCCTAGTCTACAGAGTGAGTTCCAGGACAGCCAAGACTACACAGAGAAACCCTGTCTCAAAAAAAAAAAAAATGTAAGCTGGGCAGTGGTGGCACATGCTTTAATCCCAGCACTTGGGAGGCAGAGCCAGGCAGATTTTTTAATTCAAGGCCAACTTGGTCTACAGAGTGAGGTCCAGGATAGCCAGTCTCTTGAAAAGAAACAAACAAACAAATAAACAAAAAGAAACAAAGAAATGTAATTACAATTAACTATAAAACATTATTATATTTTATATTTATTTTATTTATTTACTTTATATTTGGGTTCTCAAATTCAATTGTTTAAACCAAGAGATGTATATGTCTATCATTTTAATGTATGAAATTGTTTATTTTTAAACTATCAAACTGTTATTTAATATTGGAATAATTTCCCTTAAATAATTTTTCCCAGCATATCCGTATAAGTCAATATGAGTATTTCTATTTCAAATAAACAGGAATGAGAGATAAAAATTTATAGTCAAGTATTGAATATAATATTTATAAAGTACTACATGAATTCATTAATATACATTTTAGCATAATAAACAAGTATCATTATAATTTATGTATAACATTTGTTAAATTTAATTCATTGAGAAAATAATAAAGAGAACTGATCACTGCATTTAATGTGTGTTCACAAAAATCTATCCTGGTATTCCTGAATCACCCACAATTTCTTTGGTGGTTTTACTTTGAAGTAGATCTAAGAATAAAGAAATAATGTTGAAAAACTGTCAGTGTGCTTATGAATACTTTGATTTTTTCATCCTCTTTGTAGCTTTATAAAAGTGGATCTTTTAATTTTTCACATGAAGTGATGTACTGTGCAAATCATGATTTGAGTTGATCCCAGAAAATGTCTTTTTGTGTTCTCATTATCCCTAGGCCTAGGCCAGGAAGCTTCTAGCCTCAGTACAATCTATTCTTCCTAACTGACTGATGCATTCTGGCTTGTCTCAGCTTCTGACTGAATTGTTCTACTTATCTTTACACTAACTTTGGCAATATGTTCAGTCTTCTGGCTCCTTCTACTTCTCTATGCTAGCTTGTTCTCTTTGTAGCCTGTCATTGTTAAACTGTCTCATATAACACCACGCTTTTATTTATTTATTTATCTGTTTATTTATTTCTCTCACTGCTCTTAAGTAGCCTCTTTTTCTCTGCTGTGCACTGGGCATGTTTTATCACTGACTCATTATGTCAAGTCTTTCACTTATTTGTCACTTTGTATGTCCCTCAATTAGACATCACTTTCAAACATGGCTGCTTCCTTCTATAAACTTCTAATCATAATAACATTTTGAGAGTAATCTGCTACACAGGAGTGCTATGGACTGCTACAATTGGCTTTTCTCGGAGTATTTTCCCCTCAGACACTGTAAATGCTCACCTAATGGTGGAAGGTAATCCTAGCAACTATGAGGAAGAGTCTCATTTAGCAGCTGATTTCTACTAACTGAGGGCTTATAATTAGTTAGCTAGGTACCAAGTCTGGCATTAAGGAGCATTTCCAGGGAGGAGTGTTTCTTAGTGCTCATTGGTCATCCTAGGTGGAAGTAAGAGGCTGTGTGCTTATGTACAATGGCAGGGGCTTTGGTTTTTTGTTTTTCATATATATATAATCTTTAATATGTAATATATATGTGTACATAATATATGTATATTATATTATGTACATACATATATTATATATAATATATGTATATTATATGTATAATATAATATACACATATAATACATATATACATATCATATATACATATATACATATTATATGTATATTATATTATTATACATATTATATGCATATGTATGTTATATTATATATAATATGTATATATGTATAATATGCATATGTATATATGCATTTTGTATAATATATGCATATTATACAAAATATGTATATGTATAATATGTATATATGCATATTATATGTAATGTGTACATGCATAATATGCATATATACATACATATTACATATTTTATATATATATAAAATTACATATATATATATATATAATTACATATATACATACAGATAGATAGATAGATAGATAGATATAGATAGATAGCAGTTGAATTACATGGTTACCTTCATTTATCAGATAGTGAACTGAAAAATTAGCCTGAGAAATTTCCCTGAGTCTTTAAGAAAAATTGACAATATTGGATAGAGCCTAATTACAGCAGAGAAAAATAATGGCAACCCAGGTGAATTTAATGAACAGAGAAGCTAAAAATTAGCAATTACACTTTGGTTTAAGAATAGTACTGAAGAGTATGCAAAATTAGTTATAATTTTCTTCAATTATCTCAGACAAAAATCAATAGAAACTAAGTTTTAAAAAAAGGCTAATGAGATAAAGCTGCATAATTTTAATTATCACAGAATGATAAATGGCTTTTCTTATAAATTGCCATCTGCAACTTCAGTTTCTTTCTCTCTGAAAATTATATTTAATGTTTTCATACTACCTAGTCTGTAATAGAAAAAATTAGCAAAAAAGTTAATAGGCATTCCACTTAACAAAGAAGTTTATATTTAAGCATAATCATGTTACTTAGTACAGTTTTAGGTTTCCCAAATATCACAGCAGATCAATTCAAGGGATAAATTAACATTTATTTTTGAGCCCTTGGCTTACATTGTCATGAAGCCCTATAGAAAAGCAGAGAGTAGTATATGACATGTTTTTTGCTTTTGTGGAAATAAAAATAATAAAAAAATTAATCTTTACCTCGTATAGATAGTTTATACTTTAATTAATATAAAATGATCCAAAAATAGAATCATTAACATTTCTAATAATCATCAAAATATGTAGACTTTGATTTTACAAGAAACTTCATTCTGTTTTGGCTCATCCATTTGTTTGTCATCTATTTCTCAGTATGTTTTATATTTCTGAGCTTAAATTTCTCAATAAAATTTAGCTGTCTATACAATTTATGTTATCAATCACACAAATATCTTCTAAAATGTTATTTTATTATAGCAAGATTGTTTTTTCTCAGCAGACAAGGATTATTTTGTTCAATCAACCTACAAAATGAAATTAAGTGTCTATTGATGATTAAAAAATAAAAAGTATACCAGGCAGTGGTGGCACATGTCTTTAAGCCCATCACTTGGGAGGCAGAGGCAGGCAGATTTCTGAGTTTGAGGCCAGCCTGGTTTACAGAGTGAGTTCCAGGACAGCCAGGGCTACACAGAGAAACCCTGTCTCAAAAAACCAAAAAATTAAAAAATAAAATGGTAGTTGTAACTAATCATGAATTTTACCATTTAAGAAAGAATATATAGATAGTAAGCTAGAACCAAGATCCATTTTACTACATATAGGGTAAGTGCAAAATATAAATTGTTTATGGACAAATTATAAGACCCTGATATAATACTGTTATTTATAGTTCTAGTGGATAAAGGAAGCAATTTCTTTAAATCCCTGGATATTTTCTTCATTTGGTAATGCCATAGTCAAGAATAGTTACTACTTTCACTACTTTATCTTCTTCTGGAATATCTCTCAAGAATTTTATCTTTCATACAGAGAGCATCTATTGTAGCATGGGAGAATTTCTGAGAATTACTGATGTGGAAGAGCTGGATAGGATTTTTTGATTTTTTTTAATTTTGTTTTATTTTGTTTTAGTTTTTGTTTTTTTTTTTTATCATTTCTGTTTCCTTAATGCCTTCTTCAAATAAATACCAAATTCTGTTTGAATCCTCCTACTATCTATATAATGCCTATAAATTCTCTCTCAATCTTAGAATGTTAGAGTCATCAATCAAAATGAAGCATTGGTGCTTTGCATTTAGAAGATACTTTATGAAATACATGAATAACTAGAATGGGTTTTATCTAAATAGAATAATACCTTTTAAAAGTACAATTTTTATTCAGATGGTATATAAATTCTTGCTCAGCAAATGTTGACAATCTATGCAAATTCTCAAAGGCTTTTTACAGTCTGTAAAAAGCCAAAAGAAAAATCAAACTACAACAAAATTCTTTGATACTACAATCATTGTTTGGGAACATTCTCCTTTGGTTTCCTCTGCTTCCTCTGCTCCTCATCTTCCCCGTCTTATCACTTTTCTTCTTTTTCTTACTTTATGTTTTGTACTTTATGGTATGTACTGAACCAAAAACTCTAAAAACGACTGTCATCATTTCTGAAGGAAAATGAAGAAGCAGTGTATCCAGGAGAGATATGAGATGGGAGATGGCAGGGGGTGGGGGAGATACTAGGAGGAGGAGGGGGAGGGAAGGCTGCAATCAGGATGTTTCAAATGGGAAAAGAATAAAGAAAAAGAAAATTTAATAATCAACTCTTAAAAATAAAAGATCTCCTGGCGTATATGCTACTTCCCCAATATAGATAACACACTGTTTTACTGGGGATGACACAACAGAATGAAGCACTTTGATGAGAGATTTTTTTGTGTGTGTTGGGTTCTTTACCATTTTTTTAAGACAAACAAAATATATTATTCATATAAAGCACAGTAGAATTTTGTCGTTGTTTCATTGGACTACATAAACAGATTACAACTTGTCTACGTATCTTTAAAAATAACACTTATCAATTGCTGGTCTCTATCTCAGGGATAATGATTGCACTCTGTGTCTGAGAATTATTCACCAAATAAAATACACTTCTGTGCCCTTCCCCAAGCCTTGAGCAGGCTAAACAGACCTTAATTGTTTGCCACAGTCAGTCTTCCTAGCCCAACTAGGGTGGAATCTTCAGACCCAGGTGGAGATCTTTTGCCTTGCTGCACCTGCAGTTTCCTGCAAGTTCAGACTGCCTGCTGAACTTGCTTTGCAACATAATCCAGCTGAAACAAGAGGATGGGTCTGTGCCTTTTTCCCCCCCTTATATAAAAGTAGAGTTGAAAATGATTGTTCTTCCAGAGGTCCTGAGTTCAATTCCCAGCAACCTCTCAACCATCTGCAAAGTGATTAGATGCCATATTCTGGTGTGTCTAAAGACATCTACAATGTACTTATATACATAAAGTAAATAAATAATTCTTTTTTTTTTATTTTTATTTTTTGAGACAGTATAGCCCTGTATAGCCCTGGCTGTCCTGGAGCTCACTCTGTAGACCAGGCTGGCCTGGAACTCAGAAATCCACCTGCCTCTGCCTCCCAAGTGCTGAGATTAAAGGCATGTGCCACCACGCCCAACCAATAATTCTTTAAAAAAACAAGACAAAAAAACAAAACCAAAACAAAGCAACAACAAAAACTAACTAAATGAGGCATGGAGCCTACTCTATGAAAGCCTTTATCTCCTCAAGGAATAGAAACTCATGACTGACAAGTTCTTGCAAGCATATTTGTTCATATAATATGTTGTCAACACCTGAGTTGCTGAGGAACATAAATATTTAAATAGTAAATTGGGGTATAACTTTTAAATATATATATATATATAGTATATAATATATACATAATATATATATATACATATATAATATATACAAGTATAATATATACATATATACATAGAGAAAGAAAGAGACAGAGACAGAGACAGACAGACAGAGAGAGAGAGAGAGAGAGAGAGAGAGAGAGAGAGAGAGAGATTGGGATTTGTGTAGATGTTGAAATCTTAAAACACATTCCAAGTGACATTTCATCCAACAAGGCTACACCTCCTAATATTTCTCTTTCAAATAGTGCTATTCCCTGGTAAACAAGCAGTCAAATACATGACGCTATATGGGCTATTCTTACTCAATCCACCACATCCTACTACCAGCCCCCCAAAGACTTATAGTCCATTCATAATGCAAAAATTCATATAGTTTAACTTCATTACAGTCTCAACACCATTTAGAAGTTTAAAGTTCATTTTTTTCTGAAGCTTATTGCAATTTCTTAACTATGACCTCTATAAAATTACAATAAATATAGGTAAGATGCTTTTAAAAGACAATGGCTTTTTGGGGGTTTGTTTTTCTCAAGACAGTGTTTCTCTGTGTACCCCTGGCTGTCCTAGAACTCACTCCGTAGACCAGGCTGGTCTCAAACTCACAAATCTGCCTGCCTCTGCCTCCCAAGTGCTGGAATTAAAGACATGAACCACCACTCACCACCGCCTGGTAATTCTATGCCTTTTAACACCCAATATTGTCATTCCAAAATGGAGGAAAGAGCATTGTGAGAAAATACTTGTCTGAAACAAAAACAAAAACTAGCACTGCAAACTCCAGATTCTATATCACCTTGCGTAACCTCAAAGCTTTATGTCCTTGGTGTTTTCATTCATGGCTGAAGATCCTTTTCAGAATTTGGAATCTAATCTGGGTGTGGCCTTGTCTGGAGAGCAACACTTCCTTTGCTCCATTCAGCAACAGCAGTTTCTTTAAACATTTTATTTCCTTGAGCAGTGGATTTAGCACCATTATACTTCTTGGTACTCTTTCTCTTCTCAAAGTGTACATTCTACCTTTCTTTTTGTCTAGTTTGTTCCTTTTTCCTATAGATCTATATAGAACTGGCTATTGAAAATCACAAACTATCTCCAATACTAGGGTGTCTTAAAATCTACTCTGCCAAAGCAATTCATTTAAAACTCTCCAATTTAGTTTCCAGTAGATTTTTAAAACAGGGACAAAAGCCAATCACATTCTTTGCCAAAATATGACAACAATGGTCTCTAGGCCATCTACTAATATTCTTTTCAAAAGCTTCATGAACAGTCAAAATCTACATTACTCTAATCAGTACAACTTTCTTCCATAGCTAGTCATCCTATGGAATGGTCATGTTAGTATGGATCATTAAATTCTGCTTAAGGCTTCCAAGTGTTTTCCCTATCAGAAGTCAAGATTTTCCCAACAATCCGCATTGTCAGGCCTGTCCCAGCAAGACTTCATACCCTGATACCGACTCCTACCTTAGTTACTGTTCTGTTGCTGGGATGAGACACCATAACCATAGAAATTCTTAGGAAAGAAAATATTTAACTGCTAGCTTGTATATCATTTCAGAGGTTTAGTTCATTCTCATCTCGATGGGGATCATGTTGGCATGCAGGCAGGACTTGAAGCAGTAGTTGAGAACGATATCCTGATCCATATGCTGAGGGGGGAGGGATTGGGGACTGGGCTTGCCATGGAGTTTTAAAACCTCTAAGCCTACCTCCAGGGATCAGCTTCCTCCAGAAACGTCATGCCTTCCAGTCACTCTAATTCTTTCAAATAGTGACAATCCTTGGTGATTACGCATTCAAATATATGTCTATGGGGGCCATTCTTCACTCAAAATAATAGATGACGTGGCAGTGCATTTCTTCCTTTTATTTTCATTTTTGAAACTGTGTTTTAATTAGATTTTTCCCTTCCCTGTCCTCCAAAGTATCCCATACAACCTTCCCTACTCTGTTTCAAATTCATTGCCTCTTTCTTCGTCAGATGTTATTGCGTGCATATATGTATTTGTATACATATATCTAGTACAGAACACAACCTGTTGGTTACACATATGTATGAGTTCAGGGTTGACTGTTAAGTACTTGATAAGCAGTTGGGATATTCTTCCCTTGGAAGGGCTTCCTCGCCGACATCCAACTTTAAATAATTTCTATTGCTTCTTTATTGTGTAGGAGTGAGGCATTTTTGGATTTTCCCTGACCAAATTTTGCACGGTCATGGGTGTCCCCTTTGTTCAAGTCATGTTTGAATGGTCATGCTCATAAAAAATTACAGGTGTAGTTTGGATATGTTGCTGGAACACACAGTCAGATTCAGTTTGTATATTAAAAACAGTAGTTAAAAACTTGATTTTTCAAGCTTGTTGTGCTATGAAAATAAAAACTTGAGTTATGCAATGTGGACAATATTTTAAACTAAATACTTTTATAAATCTATAAGCCTTTACTCAAATATTGACAACCTATCCTATATTATATTCAAACACACAGATATATATTTTGAAGAAATTAATTGGATTTTTGAACTCACATTGTGCTTGTAGTTAGACCATTCCCCAGTATTTGTCAAGACTTGAAGTCTAACTATAAAGTACATAGAGAAAGAGTCTCAAGATGAAAGTAAGATCTTTAGTATAAATTCAATGTAGTTTTATAAATTGACTTACATTTCACAGAGATGAAATTACATAACTGATAGTACTCATATAAAATAAATAAATTTCAAGCCAAATCCTCTAAATGTAAATTGTACCATTAGAGTATCATTTTTATATCCTTCACATAGCAGTGTCCAATATTAAGTGTCCTTGAGAAAGGCTAATAACTCATCTCAATAAGGAAAAAGCATATCCTCTTCATAATCAGAAAATTATGAAAACTCTGAGTGGCTTGCAAATCTGAGCTGGGAACTGCAGAAATCATTATAACTCTCTATCATTTCGGCTGCATAGGACTGATTATCACGTAACAGTTAAGAGGTAAGTTCTGTCTTCCTTGCTATCTTTCTTTTTTCTTTCTTTTCTTCTCCATCCTTCCCTTTCTCCAATCATTGTTTCTTACTTTTTATTTCCTACTTTTGAGAAATTTTACACTGTGTTTTATGTATCTAACACTAGAGTTGAACTTACTATGAGTCTTAGGGTGACCTGAAACTTTTCTTTTTCTATTTACTTAAGATATGTTTTTATTTATTTATTTATTTTTAAATATTTTCTTTATTTACATGTCATATGATTTCTCCTTTCCCAGTTTCACCTCCAGAAAACAAACAAATGAACAAACAAAAACAACAAGAACAAACCCCTGTTGTTTCCCCAACCCATGCCTGCCACCCCACCCTCTCCCACTTATCAGCCCTGTCATTCTCCTACACTGGGGCACAGAACCTTCACAGGACCAAGGGCCTCTCCTCCCATTGATGACCTACTTTGTAATCCTCTACTATACACATGCTGCCAGAACAATCAGTCCCACTATGTATAGTCCTTGGTTGGTGGTTAAGCTCTGAAACTTTTAATTCTTCTTTCTCTACCTCTCAATATTTTATATGATAGCTCTGCACCACTTATCTAGTTTATGTGGCAATGGCTCATATCCAAGACTTTATGCCTACTAGACAAGTACTCTATCACCTGAACTATATCCTCAGCAATTGTACTAAATATCTTTCTAGAAAGAATGAAGAAATGATTTAATAAAAGTGATGTAATGAATTATTTTTTATTGCCTTACATGTATAGTCTTTGAAAGATGTTTATCATTTAGTAGTCTACATTATTGCACAAGCTATATTCTTTTACTGCAGATACCATGATGTCTTTTTCTTCTTTTATTTTATTTAGGTTTGTGCATGTGTGTGTTCACATGTAGTATTCCTATATTTGTACCTATGTGTGAGTAGTCAAGAGGCCTTGGATTCCCGTGAGCTGGGGGTGCCTTTGAAACACTATGTGAATGTTGTATATTGAACTGTAGACCTTAGGTGGTTTTCAAGTGTTCCTAGCCAGTCAGTCAGCACTCTCAGTAGGCCATATGATCATTTGAAATATACATTCATGGTTTAGGACACACACACATACACACACACACATACACACACACAAGGACACATGAGACAAATCCTGTCAGATATGGTAGATGGCAAGACTCTTTCTCATTATTTTATCTGCTTACTCATTCAATTCACAATTCCTTTACTCTACAGAAGCTGTTTAGTTTCATGTGATATTTCTTGTCAATTTCTGATTTTACTTCATATGCTAATTAAGTCACATTTAGAAAGTCTTTCTTGCACCTATAACTTGAAGTGTAGGACACATATTTTCTTTAGAAATTTCAGAAAAATTACATTTTAAGATGGGGCTTTTGATCCATTTGCGAATAAGTTTTGTGCAGGATTAAGGAGTAAGAATGTAGCTTCATTTTTTTGCATGTTGAAATACATGATTCTCAGCACTATCTGTAGCAGATGCTTTTTCTCCATTCCTTACAGCTGGATTGTATGGAAATTATTTGAAATGAGGTACCCTCTGTTTGGACAACTCTAACTTGTGTCAAATTTCCATAAAACTAGTCTTCACTATGTATTTGTTTTAATATTCCACTTTATTGTTCATTGTATTGATTTTGGTCCTTTAATTATTTCAGTTAACTTGGTTAAGAGTTTATCACTCCATCATATTTTCAGAGAACAAACTTTTTTTTTTATTAATGTATTTGTTTCTTTTGGTTTCTTTTTTGAAATTTCATTTTGGCTAACCCTTCCTCCCTGTTTTTGATTGTTTATTTGTTTATTCTATTATATTTAAATTTTGTTTTTTGTTTGCTTTTGTTTTTCCTGGTTTCCCAAGACCTTCATATTCACCACTAAATAAATAGTTTCTATCTGAAAATTTTTAATTTTTATTTTATCATTTTATGTGTATGAATCTACCCTTTTGTTTTCTTTGAAGATTTGGTTCCTAGGGCTGGTATAAGTATGTCCCACCAAGTTTATCATTTTATTCAGTTCTAGTCCTTTTAAAATTTACTTCTTGATTTCTCCATTAATCTTAAAACAATTTAGTAAAGTGTTGTTGAGTTTATGTGAGGTAGGATTACCTGATTAGAATATGAACAAGATAGTTATTGAACTTGTGCATTTTTAATCTGTATTTTATGCTTTGTTTGATGGTAACCAAGTCTGAGAGTTCTGCATAAGACCAGTGTTCTGTTTGGAATTAAAACTTCAGAATGTCTTTATTAGATTTATTAATTTGAGGAAACTGTGATTAATTTAGATGTAAGCATTAAAACCCGTGAAAAACATAGGCACTACAGAGGACCCTGTTGCACATTAATTAAGTATTTATAATCACTGTTTTTCCATATAATTATTCAGATTTTGTATCATGGAGAGTAACATAGGAATGTGATTTAATATAAACTGTTTGATATCCGTATTAGAAAAGTATTCATCTTATTTTATTCTGTAGATTGGACGGGTAACTATGCAACTTTCCTTCAGTTAAAATGTCAAGAGCTACACCAAAAGAAAGAGAACACAGGTGCAATTGAGTTTTAAAATATAAGCAGGTAAGTAATAAATGTCCAACAACCTGTCTTAGGCAGTCATTAGGTACCAAAATAGATGGTGTAATTTTGTTGATATTAAGTTAGAGAGATTGAAACTTCAGTGTTGTATATGCTCTAAGCATTGACAAAAGTAAACTATTTTTCTAATTTGCTTTAAGAGTAACTTGGTATTTTTAAATAATAAAGCCTCACCTGTAAAACAAAAGAGGAGAGAAATAAGTTATTTGAAATATTTTTTCTCCTTCCTCCCTCCCTCCCTCCCTCCCTCCCTCCCTCCCTTCCTTCCTTCCTTCTTTCCTTCCTTTCTTTCTCTCTCTTTCTTTCTTTTGTCCCTTCTTTCTTTCTATCTGATTCTATATTAGGTTTCACAGTGTCCTTTTTATTGCTTTGAATACTGTCATTCGAATTTTTCTACACACTGAATTAAATTCAACAATTGTTTTGTGAACTTCAAGGTCTGGAGACACACACACACAAACACACACACACACTTTCATACATACATACATAATTATGATTTTTGTACATATCTATATGTGAGTAAGCGATGTTTCTAATACTGCTTATTAAAGATAATCTTTTCTGTTTTGTATTCTTTAGTATTTTACAACAATCTGTTGGCCATGGATGTATTACTTTACTTCTGGACCTTTTATTATGTTCTGATGGTTTATGTATCTGATAGATGGATCATACCTTCAGGAACAAACACTCTGTTTCTAGCCTGTATTTAATGAAAGGGTTCTAACACTAACTGTGCTGGAAAAATGCATGGTTTTGCTCTGCACCACAATGATACTTAGAGGTCAGACAATAAATCATTGTGTGTTGTTGCTGATACTACTTGGAACACTTTAGTGTCTGATTGATGTATTTGTATGCAAGAAGTTCACTTAAGTTGAACAAAAGTGCCTACTATAAAGTCAGAAATAATGGTGATGTGTTAAAATTATACCTTTTGTGTACTTTCCCCAAGAAAGAGTGAGCATTAGAGCGTTAGAGTCTGAAAGTTTTCTTTTAATGCATGACGACCTTGTCAAGATATTGACAAAAGGCAGCAGGTGAGTATATTGTGCATGGGTTGTCAAGTTTTAGGCTTGTCAAAGACATGAAGCTGTGGCTACCTTTCGCTTCTCAGTAAGAGCCTTTCTTAACATAGCACAAGTAAATGCATAAAATGTAAAAGAAACCAAAAAATAAATAAGTACAAGAGGCAAAGAACAATGTCTATCTGCTATTGTAGTGCTTAATTAAGTCACATCGTCATTACAAGAATTTGAGCTCACCTATTAACCACAGATATTTTACAATTTCAGAACTTTGAGCTTCTGCATCCGTCAGGGTACAGCCTCAACACAGGATTGGAGTTCTCAAATGGAAGCAGGGATATTTGGAAGGCACATAATAAATATACAGAGACTACTGTTTTGGGTACAAGTTGACAGGCAATTTTTCAAGGCTTAAAGTTTCTCTCCTCTCTCCTTCTCTGCTCTTTCTCTCTCTTGCTTGCTCACAGCTGGAGGCGGCACACGCTCTGCCTTCTCCTGCACACTCGGCTTTTCTTGAACCCCCACACTCACACATACCTCTGTGAATTCCCCTCTCACTCTCAGATACGCTCTTCATACACATCTCACATAACCCTGAAATTGTATAACCATTGTAGTTCCAGAAAGTTGGCTCTAATTCATTTTCTAATAATTTCTTCAAACTTTCTTTGCAAGTTAAGCGTTAATCTGGACATAGCATGGTGCAGTTATATTGTTTCCAAGAAGAGAACACACAGCATGCATCTGAGCCATTAGGACTGTGCTGTGCTGTGCCCTATGCCTCAATTTTTAATTGTTTAAGAATCATTACATCAGGGAACATCTAGTTTCACAAAATTTGCCAGAGCAGAAGGAGAAAGAAGTAAGAAAGTCAGATATAATAGAATAATTATGCACACCAAGGCCAACTGAACAGCAGTCACTCATAAGTGAAATTTCTACAGCAGTTGTTCAGGGCTAAGGTTAGGAGAAATGGGAACAATTGTTTTTTACAAAGAGCTGCTGCAGGCTACTGAGACGTCTCCATCCTGGTCTACTGCAGGCAGTCTCTTATTTAAGATGGAGGGTCCCTTGGAGGGTTGTGTCTCCTGCTTTCAGGGTCCCAGGCACCATCCTTTTGTCCAAGGAGTTGCCATGGGCTTCTGAGATGTTTCCATCCCAGCCTGCTGCAGGCAGTCTCTGCCATTTTATGCTGTCCCCAGCATGTATCAATGAGTATAAATTTATCTCTTCTCTTTTTCTAGTTGTGTTTTCTATGTGATATTTTTCTTGGTATTACCTCCAAATTACTGAAATGCATACTAGAAGTTCCAGCATCAGTAGGTAGGTATATTTGTATTCTCTTTCTATGAATATTTAACATGAGTTAATTATGTATGTAATAAAAATTAACTAGCTTGTATGTTAACCATCAATTCCAATTATCAATTTGCTTCATTCTTGGGCTGGGAAGTCCACGGTCATCCAAAACAGATAGTATTATTTGACCTGGGAAAATTCTTTGTTGTTGTTATGATTTTCTGCACAGATTCCATCCCATAATTACATATTTTCTGATGCTGTATTCGCCACCAAACAGACCTCAGGTGTCAGGGATATCCTGATCATCCTTGTTTCTTCCCTTTCCATTCAAACATAGGGATAGAGATATTATTTCCTGATAAGCTTCTCAAAGCCTATCTGACCTAAGTTTACATGTCTAAATAGCCCATTTACAAAACCCATGGAACTGTAAGTTACTATCATTATATTAAAAAGCATGTCTGTGAACAAACTTTATTAAAACAAATTCTAAATATTTCTGTGTATGTATAAGTTTTAAAACAGTAGTTTTAAAAACATATTTCTACAATTATTTACCAAGACTTGAAAGAAATTCTGAAGTTTTAAATTCTTTACATTTCACTTGCCATTGTTTATACTCTTCTTATTTATCTTACAACATTATCTATATAAAAAATTCTGATTGACATTAACTACACTTATGACCCTGTAATCTACATAGACCTAACATGTTAAAAGTGTTAATTGCTTATAGATATATAATGATAATTACCATGATCCAGTAGGAGAAAATGTGTTCATAAGAATTAAATATATATACATAAATGGATATATCAATAGGTAGATAGTCAATTTTGTTGTTTTACTTTGAAATAAGTTCTTCCTATAGCCCCTGTTGTACAGTAACTCACTATATTAGAACAGTTTGGTTTTCTTTTTCTTCCATTTTTAATTAGATGCTTTCTTTATTTACATTGCAAATTTTATCTCCTCTGGAAAACCTGCCTATCCCATCCCCAACTTTCTGCTCACTAACTCACCCAATCCTGCTTCCCTGTCCTGACATTCCACTACACTGGGACATCAAGCCTTCACAAAAACCAAGGGCCTCTCCTCACATTCATGTCCCACAAGCCATCCTGTGCTACATATGTGGCTGGAGCCATAGATCCCTCCATGTGTACTCTTTGGTTGGTGGTTTAGACCCTGGGAGGTCTGAGGTTACTGGCTGGTTCATATTTTTCCTCCTACAGTCAAAGAAAATGCAAAATGAAAAAAGCTCTTAGCCCAAAACATCCAGGAAATCCAGGACACAATGAGAAGACCAAATCTAAGGATAATCAATATAGAAGAGAGTGCAGATTCCCAAACTAAAGGACCAGTAAATATCTTCAACAAAATCATAGAAGAAAACTTCCATAACCTAAAGAAAAAGATGCAAATTAACATACAAGAAGCCTACAGAACTCCAAATAGATTGGAACAGAATAGAAATTCTTCACATCACATAATAATCAAAACACCAAATGCACAAAATAAAGAATATTAAAAGCAGTAAGAGAAAAAAGGTTTTCTTCTTTGATTTTGTTGAAGATATTGACTGTAGTGTCAATGTTTTCTATGGTATCTTCTGTTTCTGAGATTCCCTCTTCTATCTCTTGTATTCTGTTCATGCTGTCTGCATCTATGACTCCCGACTTCTTTCCTAGGTTTTCTATTTCCAGAGCTGTCTCCCTTTGTGATTTCTTTATTGTTTCTACTTCCATTTTTTGATCCTGAATGGTTTTCTTCAACTCCTTCCCCTGTTTGACTGTGTTTTCTTGTAATACTTTAAGGGATTTTTGTGTTTCTTCTTTAAGGTCTTCTGCCTGTTTTCCTGTGTTCTCCTGTATTTCTTTAAGGGGGTATTTATGTTCTTTTTAAAGTCCTCTATCAACATCATGAGAAGTGATTTTAAATCCAAATCTTGCTTTTCTGGTGTGTTGTGGTATTCGGGACTTGCTGTTGTGGGAGAACTGGGTTCTGATGAGGTTTCTGTTGTTAAGGTTCTTGCATTTGCCTTTTGCCATCTGGTTGTCTCTGGTGTTAGTTGATATTGCTGTCTCTGGGGTCAGCTTGTTCCTTGAGCTCCTGGCTGGTCCTGCCTTAGACAGTCAAAGGAGACAAAATGGACATCTCGCCTCTGAGTCTGGGGTTCAGAGCACTCCCTGGAGATGAGCTCTCCCCTGGCAGGAACTATGCACAGAGGACTGTGGAACAGCCCCTGCTCTTGGGTGCAGATCCCAGTTTTGGTTTTAAACTCAAAAGAATACATCTGATACTGCCCTATATAGATTATTATAGTGGTGGCGCA
>JADRCC010543039.1:0-12066 GCA_019843855.1 Hylomyscus alleni
TTTTTTTTTTTTTCTTTTTTTTTTGGTTTTTTGAGACAGGATTTCTCTGTGTAGCCCTGGCTGTCCTGGAACTCACTCTGTAGACCAGGCTACTCTCGAACTCAGAAATCCTCCTGCCTCTGCCTCCCAAGTGCTGGGATCAAAGTCTTGTGCCACCACCGCCCTGTGTATGTGACTCCACCCACTGGCATTTTTCACTGTCTCTTGACTGCAGATCCAAGCCTGTCTCTGGAGGAACAACCGGGCAGACTCTACTTCCGACCTCAAGCCCTGCCTTCAGCCCTTGGGTCTGATTTCAGACCACTCAGAGCAGGTTAGTGCCCCTTCCCCTAAAATTGAATACCTGGGCCCCTGAGTCTGAGAGTCCGACTTTCCTGGACCATGGTGCTGAGTTCTATGTCCCAGCAATTTCCTTTCCTTGGTCACCATTCTTGAAATAGCTTCCTGTGTAACATTTGGCTAACTTTACTTTGAGTGTATGAATAGGCTGTCCTTGGTGTAGCCTCCTCATCCGACTTCCCATTTAAGGGCTGTTCTCCTCTCTCCACTAGCTCCAGCAGTCCTATCTCTGGCTTTAATTTCCCATCTTTTTGTATTGTTCTTACCTCTGCATTCCCAACCCTCAATTCTTTTGTTTGGTTTTGGTTTCTTGAGGCAGGGATTCTCTGTGTAGCCTGGAATATCCTTGAACTCACAGAGATTTGCCTGCTTCTGCCTCCCAAGTGCTGGGATTAAAGGTGCGTGCCACCACCACCTGGTTCCAAGCCTTGATTCTTATCCAAGCTCTGAAGCCCGGTTACCCAGTTATTAATCCAGACATCCTGAGTGGTGGGCTTTATGCACTGCATACCTTCAAATGCTTTTTAAAATACTACATTCATTGATTGATTGTATGTGTGTGTGTGTGTGTATGTGTGTGTGTGTGTGTGAGTGTGTACATGCCCATGCCCCCAGGTACATGTGGAAATCAAAGGATAACATGCAAGAGCCAGTTCTCTCTTTCCACAGTGCAGGTCTCAGGGATTGACTCCTCATTAGGCTCAGTAGGCTCAGTAACAAGCACAGTTACCCGTGAGCCATCTCCCAGGCTCTCAAGTGATCTCATTATCTTCTAAAAACCCATTCTCTTATATGGAGCCCAACTTCTTTGGTGCACAGATCGCTTAATGCCCTTTCCAGCACCCTCCTTGCCATACTGGAGCCTTCTGTCCTCCTCGGTCTGCCCCTGGACCATCAAACAAACACAGTCCTCACCGCAGACCAGCTATGCTTTGCTTCCTCAGTTTTTCTCTCTTGTGCGAGCACACACACACATCCATCTATCTTCTGTATGGATGGTTAAGGTGACAGCATTTTTTTTTTTAAAGATTTATTTATTAGCCGGAGGTGGTGGTACATGCCTTTAATCCCAGCACTTGGGAGGCAGAGGCAGGCGGATTTCTGGCCTAGAACAGGATCTCTGAGTTCGAGGCCAGCCTGGTCTACAGAGTGAGTCCCAGGATAGCCAGGGCTACACAGAAAAACCCTGTCTCGAAAAACAAAAACAAACAAAAAAAGATTTATTATTATTTTTTATTTATATAAGTACACTGTAGCTGTCTTCAGACACACACTAGAAGAGTGCATCAGATCTCACTACAGATGGTTGTGAGCCACCGTGCGGTTGCTGGGAATTGAACTCAGGACCTCTAGAAGAGCAGTCAGTGCTCTTAACCGTGGGAGCCATCTCTCCAGCCCAGGTGACAGCTTTGAAATCAGAGTGACCAAAGCTTTTTTCTTTCCTGTTCTAGGCCTGGAGAAAATATCAAGTGATCAGATAGGGTTTCCCTCACAGTTTATCCTCCTGTAGGAAACCCTGGAAGGGAGACAGGCACAATCGGGGAGTCTGATGAGAGACAAAGGTAGGGCTAATCCATGACTTCCTCCCCCCCACCCCCCACCCCATGCCAGGAGGTGAATGAGCTGTGCCAGTCAGTACAGGAGCACGTGGAGCTGCTGGGCTGCGGGGCTGGGCCCCAGGGCGAGGTGGCTGTGCACCAGGCTGAGGATGCCATCCAGAATGCCAACTTCTCTCTCAGTGTGAGCACCCCCTCTCCTGCTAGCGGGGACCTTTCTGCGCCCAATCACGCGCCAGCTTGCCACTCCTTTTGTTCCCTGGTCCCCAGATCCTTCCCATTCTCTATGAGGCTGGGAGTTCCCCAAGTCATCACTGGCAGCTGCAGCAGAAGCTGGAGAGCCTCTTGGGTCAGGTGGGCGAGATCTGCCGCCAGGACATCCAGGTAGAGTCCTAGTCCTGCCCAGCAGCACCTCCATATGCAGGCTTGGCCCTCATACCACAGGCTTGTCTGCTATATGCCCTTAGCAGTGGTTTAATGGGAACTCACACCTTCAAGCCAAAGGGGCTGGGCTTGCTGTACCCATACTGCTAACCATTTTAATATAACCTTTGCCCAGGACTTCACTCAGACCACCCTGGATACCACAAGGAGCCTCTGCCCACAGATGTTACAGAGACCTGGCTGGAGGGAGCAGCTAGAGGGAGTTCTGGTGGGCTCCGGGGGCCTCCCAGAACTGCTTCCAGAACATCTGCTGCAAGATACCTTCGCTAGGCTGAGGTGAGCAAGCGCGACTAGGCCGGGCAAAGCTGGACAGAGAGAGCACACTAATCCTCACTGTCTCCTGCCTTCAGGGACATGCGCCTGTCAATCACAGGGACCCTAGCAGAGAGCATTGTGGCTCAGGCTCTTGCAGGTCTTCATGCAGCCCGAGATCGACTGGTGAGGGGAAGCTTTGCACATACTTCATAGAGTAACTTTAACACTCATGGGGAACGCTGTAATGGGGTCATGAGAGAGCTACTTTAAGGTTATCTTAGATCTGCCTATCTTTGGGGGGCCTGGTATTACAGGTGGAGAGTCTAGCCCAGCAGGCACCAGTGACAGCGGCCCCTGCTGTACCACCACTGGGTAGAGATGAGCTCAGCCCCCTTGAGCCTGGGGAATTGGAAGAGCTTTTCTTTCCCACAGAGGAAGAGGAGGAGAGAGAAAGGGTAAGTGTCTTCAATTCCATGTCTAGAACCCCGGCTCTTCCCTTCTTGCTCTGGAATGTGGACGGTCATACCCCACCCAACCCTAGACTGAGGCTGTACCCATCCCACCAGGATGATGGCTCTTCATGGAAATGGCTTGAGCCCAGGAATTGTCTTCATCTGGTCCCCTCCCTTCATGGTAAGTCAGGCCCTGGAGGGAAGAGAGTCTATCCGAGTGAACTGAAGCTCTGTTAAATCTGGACACTTAGACACTCATTCAGCCCTGTCCGGTGTGTACCCAAGCCCTTCCCCGAGCCAAGCCAGGAAGAAAGCCGGAGTCAGCTGTTCTCAGAACCCTGTGGGACCAGAACAGAATAAGACCTAAGATACCTCCTTCCCTCCCTCCTCCTCCCCTTCCCCTAACCCCAGGACGCGCATGCTTGGCGGCAGCACAGAGTCGCGCGCACTCGGGGCCGCGCTCAGCACCACGGACAGCAGCGACTGGGGGAGGGGCGGGCGGCGTAGCCGGGCCCCTCCCCGCGCCCTGGGCGGGTCCCCGCCGCCCGCCCTAGCGCCTCCGCCGCCTCCCCGGGTTCGACGCTCTGTGCTCTTCTGGTGCTTTTGCCCCAGGTGCTGCTGAGGAAGCAGAACCGGGCCCCGAGCTGGCAGCTCCGGGGGAAGATGCGGAGCCGCAGGCTGGGCCGTCTGCACGCGGCTCTCCAAGCCCCTCCGCCCCGGGGCCACCCGCCGGCCCTCTGCCTCGCATGGACCTGCCACCCGCCGGGCAACCCCTACGCCATCCGACCCGAGCCCGGCCGAGGCCACGTCGCCAGCACCACCACCGCCCGCCGCCGGGGGGCCCCCAGGTAAGTGCTTCCCTTCCCCCTCACCCCTCTTGAGGGTCATGGGTAGACCATTCACTCTTCACTTGCGATAGAAGACAGGAAGATGGGTTGTGGAGGCCCAAAGCCACTGGATCGCGCCCTATCATCTTTCTGGCCACCCTCAGGCCATGGCCATAACAGGCCAGATGTGCGGCTTTCCTGTGAGGAGCTCCTTGGTGGTGGACTCCCTCCTTATAGTGTGGTCTGCTCTATGGGTGAATGTGCGAGAGCGGTGTCCGCCTTGCCCTCCCTCTTCTAAGGTTACTGAAAAACACTGGGCAGCTGGGCCGCGGGACACTCTTGCGTCTGCTACGCACCAGCGGGTGGATGTATGTGTGGGTTGGGTACTGGCAAGGGTAGTGGGCACTGGCAGAAGGAGAGGAGGAGCTGGCCTGAGGCCCCCTGAGAGTCTGACGCAGCAGCGGCGCCACTGAGCCGGGATGGGAAGCCGGGTGGTGTGGTGGTGGAGGTGGAGGGGTAGGGTACTGCATGGAACTGTTGGGAGTACAAGAGATGGCATATTGGAATGTGTGACCCGTAGGTGTTTGCTTAGTGAGAGCCAGGTGGTTCCAGGGTATAAGCATTCTCTGGACTGGGCGGGTGCACTGTGTCAGCAGGGAAGGATGAAAGCCAGTGTGGTACAGACAGTCCCCAGCTCTGGGATGTACTCAGACCAGGCCACTGGGGGGGGGGGGGCGCTAGGGAGAAGAGTCCCAGTTCTCGGTCCTGACTCCTAACCTTCCAATGTCTCCCAGGTGTCCCCCGCCCTGCTTCAAGAAGGGAATGGGCTCACTGCTCGTGTGGATGAGGGTGTGGAGGAATTCTTCTCCAAAAGGTTGATCCAGCAGGATCGCCTGTGAGTGAGGGTCAGTTGGCCGGGGGAGGAAGAGGGTGGGACATCCTTGAGTTTCTTCACTCACTGATGGTTCTTTCTACAGCTGGGCCCCAGAGGAGGATCCAGCCACTGAAGGTGGTACCACTCCTGTTCCCCGCACACTTCGAAAGAAGCTGGGTACCCTCTTTGCCTTTAAGAAACCTCGCTCTACAAGGGGTCCGCGACCTGATCTAGAGACCAGCCCTGGAGCAGCAGCTCGTGCCAGGAAAACCACACTTGGGGATCTGCTTCGACCACCAGCCCGTCCAGGCCGTGGTGAGGAGCCTGGAGGGGCAGAAGGCGGCGCCAGCAGCCCTGACCCTGCTCGCAGAAATCGGCCTCGGTACACACGGGAAAGCAAGGCCTACTCCATGATACTGCTACCTGCTGAGGAGGAAGCAGCAGTGGGTGCCAGACCTGATAAGGTAAGGCCAGGGGACAGGGCTGAGGGCTCTTCAGTAACAGAGAGCAGTGGGCTTTCTCTCTACTTGGGCATTTCTGTCCTCAGAGGCGGCCTCTGGAACGGGGAGACACAGAACTGGCTCCATCTTTTGAGCAGCGGGTACAAGTGATGTTGCAGAGGATCGGCGTAAGCCGGGGCAGTGGGGGTGCCGAAAACAAGAGGAAGCAAGTGAGTTGGGGATGGGGTGAACTGCGGGGGCGGGTGGCATGTGGTAATCTGTAGGTGACATATGTGGCCAAGAAGAGAGAAACATGGTGCGAATAGATCTATCAGTTACATGTTCTTACCCCTCAAGAGTCATTGTATTTAACTTTCTTCCTTCCTGCTTCTGACCTGGTTCAGGTCTTCTAGGGTATAGGGAACAACTGTCTCTGAAGGAGAAATTAACAGAAATTTGACCTTGTTTTACCTATATCTGAAAGTCCTCCAGGAGCTCCCTCTTTATCCAGAATTTTTTGTTTTTCAAGACAGGGTCTCTCTGTATAGCCCAGGCTGGCCTGGAACTCAGGAATCTGCCTGCCTCTGCCTCTGCCTCCTAAGTGCTAGGATTCAAGGTGTACGCCACCACTGTCCGGCCCCAGATTTTTTTTTTTTTTTTTAATTTACTCAATGTATGTGAGTACACTGTTGCTGTCTTTAGACACACCAGAAGAAGGCACTGGATCCCATTACAGATGGTTGTGGGCCACCATGTGGCTGGAAATTGAACCCAGGTCCTTTGGAAGAGCAGTCAGTGCTCTTAACTGCTGAGCCATCTCTCCAGCCCCTTTATCCAGATTCTTAATCCTGCTTCGAGATGTCACAGGATCTTGGTACTGGCCACCTTAGACCTGTTTTCATTTGGAGCCTCGTTTGGCCATTGGTTTATATTCTGTCTGTCTGGCCATGTACTGGATTATACGGGTTCCTTTTCAGCCTTCCCTGCAGTTCCTAGTGAGCCTTTCCTGATGCCCTTCCATGGTCATCCGGATAACATTACTACAATCAGTCTTTATTAGAAACTATACTTCTATGTACTACCCATTTAAACAGCTTTTCAGGAAAAATGTATGCATTGAGACCTGGCCTGAATTTAGTGACATTAAAGTGTGGAAAGTCATAGAACTAAGAAATCACATTATCTGCTGGATGTGGCAGTAATCTCAGCATTCAGAAAGTTGGGACAGGAGGATTGTAAGTAAGACTAGCCTGAGCTGTATACAGGAAGACTATCTCAAAAGCAAACAAACACACACACACACCACCTGTCATGACTAATGTGAACATTTTTGTATGTTAACTATCTGTCTATCCTAGACTGTAAAGTCAGAGGGCAGGGACTGGCTTTGCCATGCTTTAGACAGCCTATGGTATGCATTCTGTTGCTGGGTCTTAAGAACAGAAACAGAGACAAGGCCAGAGTAAGGGCAACAGGGCTGGTGTCTGATTGCTTTGTTTCCTACAGAGTAAAGACGGCGAGATCAAGAAGGCAGGCTCTGATGGTGAGTAAGACCCCGCCCAGGACAAGGAAATGTATATTGGGGGACAAGGTGGCCTCAGAGATAATCCCTAAGGTACTCGCTCCTCTGTAGGAGAGGACAGGCTGCTTTCCCTCCACCACTAAGGCCTGACACCTAAGCCTCTAATCCTTCCTTGCAGGTGACATTATGGACAGTTCCACAGAGACTCCTCCCATCTCGATCAAGTCCCGTACCCATTCTGTGTCTGCTGGTGAGTGAGGGCCACTGTGAATGTTAAAGGGAGTACAGGGATGGGAGGGGGGGTCAGACCATTGCTCGGAACCATTCCCCAGCCAGGCCTGGGTGTTAGCTGACACTTGCTTCTCTACCCAGATCCATCATGTAGACCGGGGCCGGGAGGCCAGGGGCCTGAGTCTGCTACCTGGAAGACACTGGGGCAGCAGCTAAATGCAGAGCTCAGAGGCCGAGGTTGGGGCCAACAGGATGGTCCAGGGCCCCCCTCCCCATGTCCCAGCCCAAGTCCCCGAAGAACCAGTCCCGCCCCAGACATCCTGAGCCTCCCAGAGGACCCCTGCTTGGGCCCTAGGAATGAAGGTAGGTAGGCACCTCACTTCTAGGCTGGGAACACCGAAGGTGGGAGACAAAGGCTGGGTGTGGGCAGAGTATGGGGACATACTCTGACATCTTGGCCTCCTCTAGATGGCCAGTTGAGGCCTCGGCCTCTCTCGGCAGGCCGGCGAGCAGTGTCTGTGCATGAGGACCAGCTCCAGGCCCCCGCGGGTGAGGGAGACAACTCTGTCTGTGCTTGAGTGCAGGAGAAAGGGGAGGGTGGGCTCCTGGACTTCGGTCTTGGTCCTTGGACAGAGCCACTATTACTGTGAGTGCTGGAGCCATCAGGAAGCCCACCTCCTGAAGGCCGACCTCCGCTAGGGTGGGAGGACACTAGCTGGATAATCCACGGGAGTAGCATGTGCATGGCTTTGCGTGCACTCAAGGTGGACAGAAAGGTTGGGAACAGCCAGTGAGTTCTTCTCTGTATCCTTTTTAGAACGGCCCCTTCGGCTGCAGCGCTCCCCTGTCCTCAAGCGTAGGCCGAAGCTCGAGGCACCCCCATCCCCAAGCTTAGGTGAGAGTGGGCAAGGGTCAGTTGGGAAGACGACAGGACTGCTCAGCACAAGCCCAGCATTTTCTCTCTCCATCTCCCCTCACAGGCTCTGGCCTTGGATCCAGGCCTCTTCCTCCACACATCACAGAACCCTCCAGCCCTGAGCGGAGCCCTCCCTCCCCAGCCACAGACCAAAGAGGCGGCGGCCCCAACCCCTGATCCTTTCTTCTCCTGCCGCATGAAATTATTTTATTAAAAAACTTGAATGAAACAGAGCGTGGAATACTGTCTGTCCGTAGACCCTTGTGTGTACATCCTCTGATATGTCCTAGTGACTCCTCATACCTGTGTTAGCTTAGACTCAGATTCCATCACTATGTTCAAGGACCAAGCTACAAGCTGAGGAGAGAGCCTGGAAAGAAACCACACCCAGAGGTCAGGGCACCTAAGGCTGGTGACCAGCACGGACAGGGCTACCCCACACTCACCTGGCAGCTTGGACCTGGGTATGGAGGGAGGTAGAGGGTGTCTCATATTTATACTGGAATGCAGACATATCACGATGCCTCTTTGGGGGTTCCTAGAAGGGGTGAAGTACCTAGAGTCCAGTAAGGACCTCTAATGTCATCCAAGCCCACCCTTAGCACTCTCCAAGCTCTGCCCAAGCCTCCCCAGTTTCCCTTCCAGTTACAGTACTCACCCACACAGGGAAGGGCTCCTGGGCTCTGGTTCTTGGAAAAAACTGCCTTTTCCTGATGGGCTTCTGGAGCTCCCTGAACTCCAGCTCATGAGTCTGGGCTCTGGTCTCACAGGCCTGGTATGAACTAAGGCCATGTCGAAGGGGTGAGAGACTGGGGGTACAGGTCAAGAGTGAGGAGCTGGGTGTAGAACTGCAGGGTGGGGATTTAGGAGCCTGAGGTCTTGGGGAGGTTGAGCCAACAGCTGGTGGAGGCTGGGAATTGTCCTTCTGCCCAGGGTCCGATGTAGCCAAGGCTGACAGAAGGCTAACGCTGACACCACTTTCCTCCAGGGGCAAGGGGCTGGGTGAAGCACGGGTTTCTGGGGGAAAGGAGACTGGGTGTGAGCACAGGCCTCTCTGCTCAGGACAGCTGGGTGCCTGTGAGCATTATACAGCACTTCACAGCCTCTCCACAGTCCAGTAATCCGACCCAGAGTACTGAGTGCTTATGGCCTGAACCAGAAGAACTGGGTGAAGGACAAAGCTGGGTCCCTGGAATTCTGGAAAGAATCATCAGAGGGTAGGCTCTGGGCTCCAAACACCCTCCCCCTCCGCCTTTTCCTATCCAGTTCTTACCCTGTGCCTTCTGACTTGGTCCTATAGAGCTCAAAACCTGTTCCTCATCCTCAGGGATGTATAGCAATAAGCTAGACACAGTGAAGACCGCTTCCCCCTGCGGGACACGAGAGCTCAGCGTGGCAGCTGCCTAACCCTCCCTCTGAAACCCACCAAGAAAAGCCCAGCACTGACCGTGTCCTGGGAGCAAGAGATAGTCCAGTGGGTGAGGGGGGGTGTTGGGCAAGGGCCTTTTAGCATTAGGCAGCTCTCAGCTAGACGCACTAGGGCTCCCTGATGGTCCTGGTTCTCCTTCATTTCATCCAGAAGCTGAGACAGGGTTAGACCTGGGGCCAGCATTTTGGCCAAAGGATTGAAGTTGAAACAGGAAGGGCAAGTAAGAGATTACAGTGATCTACTGAGGAAACAGGTGCAGAGAACCACAGAGGGAGTTAGGTAGGGTCACAGGGAAACCCCTAACAGTACCTGCACTGGAAGAAGCAGACTCTGAAAGGTGCTCCCTAGAGAAACAGTGAAAACTTCTCAGGAACAGCTCTGATGCCAATCTACCCAGCTCTGCCACCCGTGACCATACCACACACGGCCTCAGGGGCCATCCCCAAACTCACTCCAAACATTCATTGAGCTTTTTCTGCACATCTGAATCCTGATTGCTGGGAAAAAGAGAAGGGCGATAGGTGATCAATGTGATTGACGTCCATCTCTCTCACCCAAAGACCTACGCCAAGGCACGTGAAGAGGTAGAGGGTGGAAGCTTAATTTAACTGTTTTGTTTTGGGGAGAGGAATATGGAGAGACTTAGACTGAAGCCCTCAGGACTTCAGCCACGCGAAGTCTGTCGTCTGCCACTAAGTTACATCCCTGTCCCTTGGAGGGATCACTTACCAGCCAGTCACCTGTACCGGGGGCTGCTCCGTGGGCAGCAGGTTAAAGCGATCCACCTGGAGGTAGAACTCTGCAGGCTGAGGAGTTGGGGAGAGGTGTCTTAGGAGTTGAGACAAAGAGCTAGGTACAGGAACCAAACCGCCCAAGTGAGCCTTATCACTCACCGCGTGGTCCTGAGCCACCTGAACGCGGAGCCCGCAGGCTTGCAGCAGCAGGAGCCGGCCCTCCGTCCCGCGAAATCCGAGCTCCTTCTCCTCCCTGCGGCGGGCACAGCCCTCACAGCCAAGAGCACAGGCACGTGCCCCATACGCCTGGGGAATGAGATTCCCCGCCTCTCCAGCACCCGCCCACCTCAGGTTCAATATCGCACTACCCTGGTGGGCTCCCACCTTCCGCAGACAAGTAGCACCTCTCTTACCAGTCGGAGGTGTCGATGGCATTGCGCGTCACCACGCATCGGACACTGTGGGTTCCGTCTGACACAAGCAACTCGGCCCCGGCGTCAGGTGTGTCAGGGGCGGAAGATGGTCCCGGAGTCTCCGAGTCCTGGAGGACCTAAGACAACAGAAGTGGCTAGTGTCAGTTCCCGCCCTCAGTCTGCACCCGGGTCTCCGGGATCTAAGTGGCCTGCTCACCTTGAGCAGCTGCCCGGTTCGTGGACTTGACAGTGTTTCTGAGCCCAGGATCAGCTCTCGAATCCAGGGCTGCAGGAACAGCATCTCTGAATTCGACATTAGCACGGAGGCACCCTAGGAGACCCCCAGGAAGGGGTCTTCCCGCGAGCACCGCCGCTCTGCCGCTGGCGGGAGAGGAAGCACGTGATCGCTGGGCGGATCCTAAGTTTGAGACCCCGCCCATTCGCGGTTCTGCGCCTGCGCAAGCCCTTCGTGGGTCCGACCGACTGTCCTAGCTGCTGGCTGATGTCAATTTATTCTTTCTTTCTTTATTTTTTTCTTTTATTTATTTTTTTTTTTTTTTTTGGTTTTTCGAGACAGGATTTCTCTGTGTAGCCCTTGGCTGTCCTGGAACTCACTAGACCAGGCTGGCCTCAAACTCAGAAATCCGCCTGCCTCTGCCTCCCAAGTGCTGGGAGTCAATTTATTCTTACCAGGGCATCTCTCGGAGCCTGTGAGCTGTTCCTCAGTACAACTCTAGAACCGGAAAGAAGGCGAGGACTAGCCTGAATGAGAGCAATCCAGGTTAAGAGACTGCAGCAGAGAATGTGGCTTGAAGCCACTTCGGCTCTGTGTGAGACCTCCAGAGTTTTCCTAAAATGTTGATTTAGTTTCCCCTACAAAATGCGCGGCCCTTTAAGGCCAATGGAAATGACAGCCCGGACAACTTAATAAATGTTAGTTCCCTCATTCTGGCCCTCGGATTGGTCGAGTCCTCTTTGAGACGCTCGAACCACAGCGTAATGACGTAAGAACAGAGGAAGCCCGCTCTGCCTCCGTCTCCGTTTCCTAGGAAACGTAGACTCCGCGTTTCTCGGTGTCGCGTCCCCCTTGACGTCATGGTTCGGGCAGGAGGGCGGGGCGAGTGCTACCGCCAGGGGCGGGGCGGGGCGGCTCGGGCCAGCGGGCCGGGCTGTGCACCTGCGCCTCGGCGGGCTGCCGCGGGGCACTGTCCCCCGCCCGCCAGGCCCCGCAATGGCCAGGCCGCAGAAGACTCCGGCGCGCAGTCCCGATAGCATCGTCGAGGTGAAGAGCAAAGTAAGGGCTTCTCTGGTCTTGGCTCTGGCCACTGCGCTAGGCGCTCCCAATTCCCTTTCTCTCCCTTACTAGCTCCTTGGGTCTCCATCACCTCTTTCTGTCCTCCATCCTCCGTCCTATTCTGCTTTTCTGTCTGCCTCCCCTCATCGCATTCTCCCTCCCACTACGGACTTCCAGAGTCCCTCTGTGGCCTGGGGATGTAGAGAGCAAGGGAAAGACCTTGGACAGTGTCCCTTGGTCCTGGAGCTGAGCAGAAGGGTATTACAGCAGCCCTTCCCCTCACCTGACAGCCCTCAGTCCTGTACTGAGAAGGGGGCTTGGGCTCTGTCCTGACACTCCT
>JADRCC010543040.1:0-13346 GCA_019843855.1 Hylomyscus alleni
AGGGAGATATGTATCTACACTGCTTTTGTCTCACTGTAAATACATCCTATGTGAGCATGTGGTTTTAATGAGATTCTGTAAGTGAGTCCTGCCAGGCCCTTCACTCTGTTTAATAACTACCATTTTGAAGAATAGAATAGCACATGGTTGTTGTTGGATAAAAGGTTTTTGAGAACTATAATTAAATTCTTCTTTTCTATACTCAAAGACTGATGGATAGTAGATTGCTTAAGAAAACAGAAAATGAGTAAAACAGAAAGTCTAGTATACAGATTAGGAGCTAGCTGCAAAAAATGTTTAACAGGATCCACTGTTGTACTTTTAGTTTTCTTGCTAATTTTCTGTTTCATTGTTTGTCTTTTCTATGCAGGTGAAACTAAGTCTAATCTTATTCTATTCTTTCAACTTACTATTTAATATAAGGCAACAAGATTCATAATGCAAAACTATGGTTACCAATATCCATTTTAATTTTAATTAATTTTTACATTCATTATTTTATCCCCCCAATCCACTCTCAGACAGTTTCACATCCCATACCTCCTCTCCACCCTCCTATCTCCACATGAATGTTCCAACTCCTCACCCCACCTGACCTTTAAACTCCCTTGGGACTCCAGTCTCTTGAGGGTTAGGTAAATCATCTCTGAATGAACACAGACCCAGAAGTCCTCTACTGAATGTGTGTAGGGGACCTCTTATCAGCTGGTGTATGCTACCTGTTTGGTGGTCCAGTGTTTGAGAGATCCCCGGGGGTCCAGATTAATTGAGATTGCTGGTCCTCCTACAGAGTTGCCCTCCTCCTCAGCTTCTTCCAGCTTTTCACTAATTCAACCACAGGGGTTAGCAGCTTCTCTCCATTGACTGGGTGCAAATATCTCAGCTGCTTGTTGGGTCTTTCAGGGGACAGTCATGCTAGTTCCCTTATTGTGAGCAAACCATAGCCTCAGTAATAGTGTCAGGCCTTGGGACTTCCCCTCAAGCTGGATCCAACTTTGGGCCTGTCACTGGACCTTCTTTTCTTCAGGCTCCTCTCCATTTCCATCCCTGCAGTTCTTTCTGACAGGAAGAATTATGGGTCAGAGTTTTGACTGTGAGAAGGCAACCCTTCCCTCACTTGATGCCCTGTCTTTCTGCTGGAGGTGGTCTCTATAAGTTCCCTCTTAGTACTGTCAGGCATTTCATCTAAGGTCCCTCCCTTTGATTCCTGAGAGTCTCTTACCTCCCATGTCTCTGGTACATTCTGGAGGGTCCACCCAACCTCCTATTTCCTGAGGTTGCCTGTTTCCATTCTTTCTGCTGGCCCTCAGAGCTTCAGTCCTTTTCCCACACCCAATATCAGATCAGGTTCCCCTCTTCATACCACTCCTCTCCCTGTCCACTTTCTCTTCCAGTTCCCTCCCTCCCCATTTGTGATTGCTTTCTTCTCTTTCTCAAGTGGGACTGACGAGTCCTCACTTAGGCATTTCAGCTTGTTGAAATTTTGAGTTCTATAAATTGTATCTTGAATATTCTGTACAATTTTTTGGGGGGGAGTGGACTAATATCCACTTATTAGTGAATACATGCCATGCTTGTCCTTTTGGGTCAGAGTTACCTCAGAATGATATTTTCTAGTTCCATACATTTGCCTGCAAAATACAGGATGTCCTTGTTCTTAATAGCTGAGTAGTATTCCATTGTGCAAATGAACCACATTTTCTGTATCCATTTTGCTGGAGTGGGACATGTAGGTTGTTTCTAGCTTCTGGCTATCACAAATAAGGCCTCTATGAGCATAGTGGAACATGTGTCCCATGATATTGGTACAGACACATTGATCAATGTAACAGAATTGACGACACAGAAATAAAACCACACACTTATGGACACTTGATCTTTGACAAAGAAACCAAAATGTACAATGGAAAAAAGAAAGAAAACATCTTCAATAAATGGTATTGGTCTAACTGACTGTCTGTATGTAGAAAAATGAAAGTAGACCCATATTTGTCACTTTGCACAAAGCTCAAGTCCAAGTGGATCAAAGACCTCAACATAAAACCAGATACACTGAATCTAAAAGAAGAGTAAGTGAGAAAGAGCCTTGAACTCATTGGCACAGTGGGAAATTTCCTAAACAAGACTCCAATGGCTCATGGTCTAAGATCAAGAATTGATAAACGGGACCTCATGAAACTGGAAAACTTCTGTAAGGCAAAGAACATAGTCAATAAGACAAATTGGCAACCTAGAGATTAGGAAAAAAAACTTTACTAACTCTACATCAAATAGAGAGCTAATATCCATAATATATAAAGAACTCAAAAAATATTAAGTAGAAAAATAAAAAAAACAAAAAATTAAAAAAAAACCAAAAATTTAAAACAAAACAAAAACAATAAAATAAAAGAAAATAACAACAATAAAATAATATCAGAATGGCTAATATCAAAACATCAGGTGGCAAGATATGGAGAAATGTGGAGAAAGAGATGTGGAGAAAGAGGAACACTCTTCCATTGCTGGTGGGATTGTAAACTGGTACATGCACTCTCAGAATCAATCTGGAGATTCCACAGAAAAATTGGAACTAGATCTACCTGAAGCCCCAGCTATACTACTCTTGGGAATATACCAACGTCCACTTTTAAATTTTTGCTGTTTACAATTTTCACTGACCTACCATAAATACACAAATGTATCTGTTACCATGCCAATATCCTTTCCTACAACTTTATAGTTTCTTTCTGTTTGGAGTTTTTACATTTTTCCTTCTAATTATATATAAATATAATACATTATATTTGTACCCAAATCCAACCTCTCTCCATTTCCCTCAGTGCTTCCTCATTGTCTATGCATGTCTACTTTAAACTAAAAATTTAGTATCTGGACTGATTGTTCTGGCAGCATGTGTATAGTAGAGGATTGCAAAGTTGGTCATCAGTGGGAGGAGAGGCCCTTGGCCCTGTGAATGTTCTGTGCCCCAGTGTAGGGGAATGACAGGGCTGATAAGTGGGCAAAGGTGGAGTGGCAGGCATGGGGAGGGAGGAGGCAAGAGGGGTTTGTTCTTGTCGTTTTTGTTTGTTCATTAAAAAGAAAATAAATAAATAAATAAATTAGTATCTGTAAATTTTAATTTCTACACAAGAGTGAGAAACAATATTTTTCTCTCTCTGTACATCATTTGATAAAATTTGTTTTGTTTTTACCTTCTCTCTCTCCCCTGTCTGTGTGTATGTGTGTGTTATATATTTGCATCTCTCTCTCTCTCTCTCTCTCTCTCTCTCTCTCACACACACACACACACACACACACACACACATACACATACACATACACACATATACTTATGCACACACATACACACACACGTATTGTTTTGTTAGCATATGAATGAAGCTGTCCAAAGAGTCCACAAGAAGGCATTAGATATTTTTGTAACTAAAGTTACAGGTATTTGCAAGAAGCTTAAGTTGGTTCTTAGTAACGAACTCTGGTCCCCTGAGAACAGAAACTCTTAATTGTGAGTAATCTCTCCAACACCTGTTCTATCATACTTGTTACAATACTATAAGAATTCATCCACATCAATTCTGCTGAAAGTGATAGTGTGTCTTGAACATAAATTTCTTTAGACTCAAAGATAAAGCACCTAGAAAATTTACATGAAATATTTGTATGACCCGTTGTTCCAAGGAAAGCAGAAATTAAAAGACAGATCAAAATAAGCGAGTATAAGGCTTACCTATAAAATATCTGTGGGAAATAGTGAACCACAGGCCAATGTTTCAGGTACTCACTCATTGGTGAACCTAAAGTTATTGTCAGTTATTAAGACAGGAGTAAATGTGAAAGAATTGATATTACAAGAAATAAGAAATACTGAAGTCTAAAAGCTGCACTGTCAGGACTCATTTATAAATTATATAAATGTATGAATATGGGAGACTTGTGAATAAATATGCAGTTCTTGTCTATATAGATATTTATGTATTTGGTTGAGAAAATGAAGAATATTTAAGGATGTAGATATTGCCTCAAGCTAAAATGAACTTGTAGATTGTTGAAACATTCAAAAACATTTTTGATATCACAGCCACATAAGTATTTCATAGTGTAAAGATGGCGATGATAAATTTTACCTTCCATATAGCATGCAATCATCTCATACAAAAATACTGGTAGAGAATGAAACTGAAAACGTAGAGGGATGAAGGTCAGCTTAGCTATCTCTACAATGTACTATTTTACTAACTATTTATTTGCCAAAAAATTTTACCTATCCATTTTTCTCAATTGAATATTTTAAAGGAATCAAACACTTGCCCTATTAGTATTCATAGATTATGTCTTCTGCATCCTTTACCTGTTAAAATATTTGAACTGAGACTAAGATAATGTTGTTTGATGAACATTCTAATGAACATAGAATTCTTCATATTATGTTACCTGTGTTTAAGCTCTACTTATTCATGCATTTCTTATTCATCACTATAGCCAATACTCGATTATCTTCCATACAGTTTCAGATATATCTTTTAGTTCTATTCCTTATTAAGATAACAGACTTCTTGAGTCTGGTAAATTGAGGTTTGCACTTAACTACAGAAACCTTGGAATCTCTTTTTCACTGCTGTATTACGTGACCTCAGCATGATGTGAGCAGCTTTACTTTCATTTCTAGGATAAAGAGAATAGCTACAATACTGATCTTCATGAAATAAGAGCTATGACTTAGATATTCCTATATTTACCCACGAAAGCAACTATTCCTTATAAATCTATCAATAGATCCATAAATCTATTCTGCCCTTTAGACAAGATAAACAACAAATTACAGTGTGTATGCAGTCCTGTGTGTATGAATCTGCCATCATCATTATCTTTCAGAGTAATGTTTCAGTAATAATCTAAGTTTCCACATGTTTACTTTTATACAGTGTAAATTGTCACCTATAAACAGAAATGGCCTGTTTTAAATACTAGCAAGGGATAGAAAACTTTCTGTAAGATTGTCAAGTCAAGGATGCAGTAGTAGCCAGTATTTTAGTACTAATCACTCAGTTCTTCTGAACCAAATCCAAATGTTTATTTACTTTAGCAATAAACTACTCCTGTGTCTTCTTAATGTTAGCAAAAAATTTCCAATTTTAAGAATCGGTGTTATTTCAAAACTTGTGTTTGTAGGAGCTCCAAATGTGACCATTTCTCTACTAGAATATGCCAATGCAGATACCAGGTGATTTGAGGAAATATTAAAAAGAATGCTCACAATATTGTTCTTGCATTGTACATATCTTCTTCTGATTGCTGAAATTTGCTTTCATTTACTAAGTTTGTTGGTATATGAATTGACACAATCAGGGAACCGTTAGAGAAAACAAAACTCTATCCTGTTTTATGATTCATATATTACTTCTGCTCATAAAAGATAAAGATTTTCATTTTATATAAATCAGGAATGTGTTAAAAAGGTTGCACATTGCCTGCTGTTCAATCGCTAAAGGTTAAAGTAACCAGATTTGTCCAAATTTGTTCTTCATCAAGATAATAGACTTCATGTGCTTGATAAACTGGAGCTTGTTCTTAGCTACAGCAACCTTGGAATATATTCTTCTTTGTTGCACTACATGACCACAGTATAATATCAACAGTTGTCATTTTATTTCTAGGATACAGAGAGTAGCTACAAGACTGATCCTGATGAAGTAAGAGCTATGACATAGATCTGCAAATTTCCCTTAATGGATTTATCATGATCTCCATGAATGAGTACATTATGTATTATTCAATGGAAATATGGAAAATACAGAAGAAACTATTTTACAGCCCTGGCCCAGTCTGTCATTCAAATATGCCTCTACATATAGAATACTCAAATGTTAAGATATTTTTCAGCTATCTGTATGTAGCTTAATCTGTGCCTATATATCAATCACCAGCAATCTTAAGAGCCTCTAATTACTATTTAAGCTGATGGATTCAACTGAGAATTTCACATCAGTAAATTCAGTTCTATTAAGCATTATAGTCTTTCCAACTAAGCTCAACACAATGAAGATCCAAAACAAACCACATATTGTTCCCAGTGATTCTATATATATTAACAGAGAAATGATATAATTTTTGGTGTGTCTTACAGTACCACATGCTCACTTTGCAATCAATTTTTTGAGGCCAAATGGGACTTAATTCTAGTTATAGGTCTAGAGGCAACGATCCTCCTGGGGAACACTAGTAGTGCCTTACAAATGAAGTCTAACTTATAATGGTAAGAAAGATTACTGCCACATTCAAATATGATTCATCACAGGTTAAAGATTTAAAGGCTTTCATTTGATAGAAATCTGGTCCAATACATTTCTATCTCATGTTTTATACAGTATGTCTTTTATGTCCTATATAACTAAAATGAAGAATCCTCTAAACAAAATTCAGTCTGTATGCAAATTTAGACTTCAGGCAAAACAAAGTTTAAGTTTAGTTCATAGAAATCTTAACCAAACGAGTATATGCAATTAGATTGTATCTAGCAGGCATAGAATTTTATTATATTTATTTGAGCCTCATTTGAAATTTTTTTGCCATGACCATATTTTCTGTTCCACAATTCCAATTGCAATATAAACAACCAGCAAACTCAAATATACTGTTATTTTTCTGATAGTTACTTTTATTTTCTTTATTTTATTCAATCTAAAAAACATTCATGTATGCAAAGTATATTAATAATAATACAACTTACATTAATTATAATTTATATAATTATACATTATAATTATATATTAATAATAATATACCAACTATCAATATTCTAACTTTCATGTATATTTCTTATAATTTTATGCTCTCTTTTAAATATTTTTTAGTTTTAATAACCAACTGGGTCCCATTTGTGTGCCCATAATACGCTGACCTTAAGCCCTCTACTGAAGCATAGACAGCTTACCATTAGCTATACTTTCTAAAGAAAAATTATTTTTTCTCCTCCAGTAGCCTTCAACTACACTAATTCCTTAGAGCTTGGTCCCAATGAGCCCATATATCCTGGAATTATTTTTATTCAAGCTTTAGAGAATTTTATTCATGGGTACTTTACTTACTTCATCACCACTATTCCTATCCAATTTCTAGTTTCTCCAGTGTTTCCCACCACTCCGTGCCATAACATTTATGAATGAGTAAATTCTGTACTGTACAAAAAAAACCCATTCAGGCCAAAGGGAATAAGACTTTAATTTGATACTGTAACATCTACCAAAATAATTAAATAGCTAATTCATAAACTTTTTAGAGATTGCTTGTTGTTTGAGCTGGTGGATTCAGCTAAGAATGCATATCAATAATTTTCAAATAGATAACATCTTATTTCTAATTATTTTCTTTTACAAATACACACAGACACACATACTTATCATCTACTGAGCTTACTGAGTGTTGCTCATACATACTTGTGTTTAGGGTTAACCTTTTTTGTTTAAATAATCTACCAAAGATTCTGATCCAAAACAAAACTGAGTCTCATTTCTCCAAAGAGAAAATGGATTCTCCCTCTTGAAATATCTACTGATTGCCTTACATTGTACACTGATGGGCAATGTCTTATAAAATTTCCTCTATCAATTGTCTTCTTGGTTTTTTATTATTCGGGGCATTTTTAGGCTATTATATTGTTGAGATCGCATTGACACAGTTTCTATTTCATGTCTACAATGCATCTAGCAGAAGACATTCTGATAACCTCATTCTTAAAATTATACTACCTTCTTCTTCCATAAATTTCTAGGCCTTACAGCTGGATACATAATAGCGATTTATTTTCCTTTTAATTAATCACAGATATCTGTAATAGTGTCTATCTGATTCAAAAAGTACCAGGAAAGGGGATAACATTTGAAATGTAAATAAAGAAAATATCTAATAAAAAAACAAAGAAGTTACATTCATGAGGAATTAAGCTACAGTTATCTGAAAGTATAAAGATATTTATTTATAATACAGATTTAAAATATATTAACTTAGGAAAAGAGCAATAAATGAGTTTTCGTCTGGAGAACTTGGTCCATAATTGGTGGCATTTCTTTAAGAATATAGTCTATATTTAACCACACATCCACATGTGTGGTTAAATAGGCATTCTAGAATTCTTAACTGCTTTGGTCTTTTGTAGGAAGGAATTCTACAGGTAACTGCAGATGTTATGGATTTATGTGTATAGTAGCCTTATCTGAAGCCGTCTTTTCAGAGCTTTCCTCATCTTTTGTCTCTTATATTCTTTCCACTCCCTATTCTGAGATGTTATCTGAGCCTTTGAGAAGTAACATTCATAGAAACTTCCACTTGTTTACTGAGCCCTAACTTATTTAATGTCAGACCTTTGAACAACTATGAATAGTATATAAGGAGTATTTACTTACATGTTCCATTTCAGCAACTTGAATTCATCATTATTTTATTTATTGTATTTCAAACAATTAGTGCATGTTATTCATAAAAATATATGTATAATAAAATAGATAACAAGAATATTGTAATTTCATAAAGGGGAAATTTCATTGCATTTTAAATTTTTATTTGATAAAATGAAAAAGAATAAGAGAAACTCTAAAGAACAGAATAGAATTTTACTGAAAAATTTCAACCCAAAGATCTTTCTATTCCCAGAGATGGACACATAGAAAAGATATTTATTTAATCTATTTAAAAAAATCAATCATAATTATTATCTCAAAACACTGATCTTTTGTTAAAGTCAGAGGTGTTTGTAATGATTTGCATTCTTTTGCTGTGATAAAACAACATCACTAAGACAATATATATTTGTTCTTATGTATGTATATATATTTTTCTTATAATTCTAAGCACAGTAAGGGTCCACGGTAAGAATTCATAGTGGCAGTGAGGCATGGCATCAGGCAATTGACAGTTATAGACCTTAAGAAGGAAGCAGAGAGAAAAACCAAAAATGGTACTATTACTTTGAAATCTAATACCTTTCTCCCACTGATGCACTTCCTCTGACTAGGCCACTTTTCCCAAGCCTCCCTGGAAAGTGCCACCAACTGAGGACCAAATGCTCAAATCACAGAGCTTAAAAGGGCCCGTCTCTTTCAAATAACCACAGACTTCTTTCTCAAGGCATTTTTATGTCAGCCTTGTCTAAATTCAGTAATAAAGGTGCATGTTCAATCCTTTACTTAGAACAAAACTACTATTTGAATCAAGAAAATTTAACTAGAAACTTATGGCTAATATGATCAAAATATATTATAATTTGAAAACATCGTCTTATATTGGAGACTAAAAAATTGATAGAAAAAAAAACTTTGCTAAGCTAATACAGCATTTAGAGACACCAGTAGTTTCCAAAATTAGGACAGGTTATAAATTAAAATGAAAATGAGAAAAAAATAACAATATTGGCATGAGCTGGATGAAGCTTTAAGATAGGCTGATGTTCTGGCAGAAGTGTCTGCTTCTTCATTCTCAAATAGTAGATTATTGCTGAGGTGCAATAGAAACACTTCATTACCTCCATGTGTTCTGACTGAACAAGAAGGTATGTACAGGAGCTGATGGGTGAGGTACACTGGAATGCACTCTCTTGACTGCTGAATTCCTGAAGATCCAGTGAGAAACTGCATTCAGAGGATACCACAGCAGACAGCCGGGTGAGTGAAGGTAGTTTCTCACACAGAGGAATTATACTGCCTGTTGTTATTCTCCACTGATTCAGAACAGAAGAAATCTGTTAGAGGTCCCAGAGGGAAATTGAAGCAGTAAATTTTATTTGGTTTCAAAGCTGAAAAGAAATAAAACATTAGTCAAACAGAAAATAAGGGAATGTAGTATTGTAGGTCATTATACATGGCTAAGAGAAAATTTTGCTAACTTAGTAGAGATGTAAATTCAAAGATACTAAGTTTTTTGAGGAAATTGGCATTCTATTATTTGTTGTCAAACCACCAGTTTCAATCTAATATCACTTGATACCTATGTCATTATCATTTTCATGGACATGAGAAATTACCTAAGTACCTTTTAAGTGTTTATAATAATGTTATAGTAAGTGTTTATAATAATCAAGTCCAGCCAGGTGGTGGTGGCACACGCCTTTAGTCCCAGCACTTGGGAGGCAGAGGCAGGCAGATTTCTGAGTTCGAGGTTAGCCTGGTCTACATAGTGAGTTCTAGGACAGCCAGGGCTATACAGAGAAACCCTGTCTCAAAAAAAAAAAAAAAAAAAAACAATACAACAACAACAACAACAAAAACCAATCAAGTCCAGTTTATAATGGGATATTTTATTATTGAATATTACATTTTCCTTTATGAGCATGCTCATTCAAGGGAGGTAGAACATTCTTAGATGACATGCTACATACGTGTCAGAAAGATAACCTCTATTAAGTGTTACACAGTTATTGGGGAGTTTTAATTTTAGCCCAGCTAAGATGTTCTTTATATATACATACATATTGGGCATTTGACATATCTCTAAAGAAATAATATATAAAAGCCAATGATTTAAAATATTTGAAGAAAATTGGAATATTTTGAACATATGTTTGAAATAAAATAAAGGGTCAATCACTCCCTTTTTTCATTTTCTACTTTTTAGGTGACCTAGAGATGTCTATGTTGAATGTACATACCGCATACTCCTGAATTGTGGAAAGTTTTCCTTGTTCAGCCTCTTAGCCTTATGAAGAGTTAGGGTGATATTAGTACACAGTCATATTGAACTCAATTTCTTCTTCTGTAGTAGGGCTTCTCTCAGCTTTAGAATTACACAAATAAACTTTCATTGTAATTCTACTGGACAGTTCTGCTTTGGAAATTAAAAGTGGATTCTCATGTTAATTAGCCTTTATCTTCCACTAGGGGATTCACAGCAACACTTAAGCATTAGAGCTAAGAAGATAGCTTTGGTATGTGATACTTTAATTCTGTCTTTGTAAAGAGGAGAGTATTTTCTTCCATATTAGCAGTATTTGTCTTATCTTTAAAAGTCACTGTGTTCTTCATGAAACAGGCAAATAAAAAATGTTCTAAATTTTGTTAGGATAACTTATTTTCTAGGTCAAGTAGGAGCTGACCCCATTTCTGTTCCTCAGGGATGCTATAATACTTCCCCAAAGCAATAGAAATTTTCTCTGTGGATTCAATGAAAAGAAATCATATAGTTGCTATTCCCACTATTATAATCACCATCCTTCACATTTCATTAGTAATAATTCTAACCCTGTATTAAATATTTAAGAGCTTATTTTCTAAACATTAGGACTGTCATTTCACAATATTGTTATAAGGTGTTCATGATGCTAAAATCAGACAAAGCACATCTTGAAGAATTTGGATCTTTCTCTCAAGGTAAAAGTCTAAAGTAAGACATAAATAAGCTCTAGAGAGTCTGCTCTTTAACAACTATGATATTTTTCTGTATAATTGTGACAAAGGAATGATATCTGAAATACAAGTTGTAATATTAAAAACTAAAATCATAGCTCATGATTATATTTTGATTAGTAATGTTTAATCATATAATTATAATTTCTTTCCATTACTTCATAAAACTTTATTCTAGAATTTCAAATATGCTCATGTAATATTCTGAGTTAATTTATTCAATCAACTAGATTGTTTTTTTATTAGATGTTTTCTTTATTTATAATATCTCCTTTCCCTGGTTCCCCTCCAAAAAAGAAAAAAAGAAAAAAAGAAAAAAAGAAAAGAAAAAAACAAAAACTAAAATAAACCCCTGTTCCCTCCCACTTCCCCCTGCTCATCACTCCACCCCCTCCTGCTTACTGGCCTTGGCATTGAGTTTGCAGCACCTTAGGATGAACTACAATATGAACTAACTAGTACCCTCAGCTCCCAGGGACTAAAACACCAACTAGATTGTTTTAAAGGTTTTTCTTTTTTCTTTTTTCTTTCTCTATTCTTTTTTATTAACTTTTATTGCATTATAATGAGAAAAGTTAAATGATTTCAATTTGTCTGAATTTGTTAACATTTAAAAACATATTTGCAAGTAAATAGAATTAAATCACATTCTTGTTTCCCTTTTGTACTCCAACTACTCCCAGAGACCGCCTCTTCAATACCTACAATGTCTTTTTTTCTCATAGTCCTTAAAATTTATAAAATATTATAACAATAAAAATGAGTATTATAAAAGTTGTTTGATAAAAAACAACAATTAATTTAACAGTGTTATGTAGATGCTTGTCTACAGCAATACTGAAAATACATGTTTTTCTCAGTATAAATTTTAAATAACTCCAAACATATTAACTGTATATTTCAAAAGAATATATCACTACTAGTATTTCCTTAAATGAACATAAATTTATAAAGTCTTTTTGTTTGTTTGTTTGCTTTGTATTTAGTAGAGTTTAAAATCTTGGCTCTTAGTGTGGTACAAGCCCAAAACAAGAACAATTTTTAGACATTGGAGTTCATTGTAATAAGGCTGTACTTCAATGACCCTCCATCGTAGCTAAGCTGAGAGTTGACAGTTAAGCTGCACCAAGGAATGAATTGTAGACACGATTTTTGGATACAGACTTCCTGCTACGGTCAAAACTAGTTGACTTGAGTGAGTGAATTTATTCTCAGGCCACAGAGAACAGGTTACATTCATTTAAGAAATGATGTGTATATTAAGATAGTCTATCCATAAAGTCATTCACCAACTGTTTCAATGAACAATAGTTCTGCTTGAAGGCTGGCACAGACATTAGGTGTGGGTAAGGATCTGGTTCATTGGCTGTAATAATTTGGAAAAGCATTCATCTCAGAGAAAGAGTAACTTATAAAGTCCTCTTCTTCAAACTTGATACAAGAGCTACAAATGTCAAGCAAAGAATTCAGTCTCACTCTTTGTTGTTCTCTTTCCTACAAGCCACCTCCCAAGTTAATTCTCTATATCTCCCTTGGGTATATAAATACTTTTGAAATATATAAGTTGTCCTGAAAACCATATTATAGTGTAAAAACATGAAATAAACAATACTAATAATAGAGAGGCTGAGAGAGGAAAAGCAAGATTTCAAGACCCTTATGTTGTACACAGCAAGACACTGTCATAAACAAGCTGAATGTATATATAGATTGTACAATATTGGATCTATCTTTTCAATTACCAAATTAGAGAGATCATTGGATGACAATCAACAAATTTCTAATTCCTCATATTTTTGGATTTTAATCACTTAGGATATGTTGGTAATATTAATATTCATATTAAGATATTAAGAAAAGGTAATTGTCACTTCCTGTTGTTTTTGTTGTAAGAGGTGGAATTAGATTTGTGTGGATTTGTTGAAAGATTACTTTCTTGCTTCTTCTAGGGTG
>JADRCC010543043.1:0-16200 GCA_019843855.1 Hylomyscus alleni
CCTGACTGCCTCTCAGCCACAGCAGCACAGTTAAGTGTGCACATTCTTAAATAGAAGTGGGTCATCTGTAAGATTCAGAACAGGCATAGAACAGGGTTTCTCTCTTCAAATGGTTGGGAAAGCCTTATTTTTTGAGACTTAGCCAGTAGCTAGCTGGTAGGGGTCTGTGGTGACTAATTTTCTATCAACCTGATACAAGCTAGAATTATCTGAAAAGGAGGGAACCTCAACTGAGAAAAACACCTCCATAAGATCTGGCTGTAGGGCACTTAGTGATTGATAGGGGAGGTCCTAGCCCATTGTGGGTGGGGCCATCCTTGAGCTGGTGGTCCTGGGTTCTTTAAGAAAGTGTAAGTCATAATGAACAAGTCAGCAAACAGCGCTCCTCCATGGCCTCTGCATCAGCTCCTACCTCCAGGCTCCTGCCCTGCTCAAGTTCCTGCTCTCACTGCCCTTGATAATGAACTGTGAATGAATTAAACTCCTCCCTCTCCTAGCTGCTTTTGGTCATGGTGTTTCATCTCAGCGATAGTAACCCTAAGTCAGGTTCATACTTTGGGGACAATGTTTGATAGGGCCTGGCTCTCTTGTTTTTAGTACTTAGTCATGCATCTAGAGGCTACCTGGTCTGGACAGGAATAGGTCTGCTGGGTCTGTGTACAGGAGGGATGGTGCCTGGTTAGGATGGGAATCTCTAGAAGCTTGATGGCTCAGTTCCTGTCTCTCCTTTAGCCCCTTTACTAGAATTACAAATGGTGTTGGACATTGAGCCTAGGTCCCGCAAGAACAATAAGTGCTCCTAACCACTGAGCCATCTCTCCAGCCCCTTAATTGTTCTCCTCTTGAAGAGTGGACTGTGGAGTCCTTCCTTAACAGAATTAGTCCTTTGACCTCAGGCTCCCCTGACAGCCCATGCTTGTGTTGTGCAGAGCGAGTCCACCGGCATCTGGACGGACACGAGGTGCGGTACCTGCAGTTTGCCTTCCGCTGGATGAACAACCTGCTGATGAGGGAGCTGCCCCTGCGCTGCACCATCCGCCTGTGGGACACCTACCAGGTGAGCAGTGCCTTCGCCTACACTGGATTCCGGGCAGAATATCCTCTCCCTTGCAACAAAGTCTTAAAAAAATAAATCTAGCTTTGGTGTTCCTGTCATCTGGCTATATGTAGAACAAGGGAAAGGACTTTCTAAGATTCTCCTTGTCACCTGATTGCACTCCAGCTGGTTGGTGACAGTCCCCTCCCATGCTCACTGGCAATTTACATTTTAAGCAGAGTTAAACTGTCCGTATGGCCGAGTAATCATGTACCTCTGCTGTACATCCGAGCAGCTTCTAGAAACTTTACACTCGGGGCTCACGGGTTGTCTCTGTTTTGAGTTACTTACAATAAAGATTTAAAGAAATCCTCAGACAGATGCGGCACAATATGAAATTTTCCACTCTTCACCAATTTTGATGAAATTCATGTCTTGAGGAGATTGAGTTTTCCAGAAGCATCCGCCTTGGCTCCCCTGAGTGTTCATTGCTTATTCTAGTCTCTTTTCGTTTTGTGTGTGAGACCTGTTGAAGTTGCCCTGTGTGTACATGGGGTGTGGGCATTGGCTTGCAGAAGCAGGCACTGCAGCCTGGGGAAAGGCATCAGATCTCCACAGAGAGCTAGGAAGGAAACACCAAGTGAGTTCCTTTCTTACAGTAAAAGATCGGAAGTCCTCCCCGCTGTGAGAGCTCTGGATGGTCTCTGTGCCTGGGCTTTCAAAGGGAGCACTGTGTTGGTGTTGGGAGCAGGTCTAGAAGATAGGGCTCCAGGAAGCATGTGTCAGTGGAAGGTGACATGTGTCCAGGCTTTGCATAGTACTCAGCGTTAGAACCCTTGCACTTGGGCATACAGAGGCTGGACGCTTGCACAAGACTAAACCTTTAGGGGGTCTTTGGTTTAGAAATTACAGGACATTGTTCTGGGTGCTGTGTCTTTCCTACAGGCCAGGATGCTGTTGGGCCCTTGTGTCTACCATCTCTGCTTGAGTTTGGAACTCCCATGAATGGTTGCATCACCTTTCATTCTGAGTGCTGCTGGTGCATTTGTGTGCCCACCCTGGAAATGGCAGATTTGTGGATATCTTTTTTCCTTTTTTTCCCCCTAATACCTAATGATAGTTAATGCTGTCAACTTGATGGGATCTAGAGTTACCAAAGGGTTAACCTCTAGACCTACCTGTGAGAAACTTTACATTAGACTAGCTTCTGGACAAGTCTGCTAGGGCTTGTGTAGGTTAGGTTGAGGTGGGAAGACTCCTCCCAGCTGACAGACTGAATGGAAAGGAGAGGGGATTTGAAGCCCAGCATCCATCGCTCGCTGCTTCCTGACTGCAGATCCCATATGTCTAGTTGCCTCATGTTCTGAGACTTTCCCAACATGATGGCCTGTACCCTTAATTTGCGAGCCAAGCAATCCCATCCTCCCTCAAGCTGCTTTGTCGGTGTTTTGTTGAAGCAGTGGGACAAGTAGCTAAAACTGCCTTCTGTCTGCTCTGCTTCCTGTGTTCTGAGGTGCCATCATGGAGGCCTGTGTGGCAATATTCTGTGAACTGTGTGGTTGGATATGTTTTCATGGCAGAGCATGTTCCCGATTTGTAGGTTTTCTATCTAGGACTTGGCAGCTACAGAATTCCCATTCAGTAATGCTAGCTGGGAATTAAGGCCTTACCTGGAGCTGGCTGGCCGAAGTAGCTGTCAGTCAGGTGCATTGATTAGCTTTCTGTTGATGACAGGAAACAAAACCTAATATCCTGTAAATTGCAAATACTCTCATTCCTGTGATTGCTCAGGCTGTTCATGACCCAGGCTTGCTCATTAAGCTCAGAGATCCTTGCAATTCTGTTCCATTATGAATAAAGCAGGTCTCAAGTCAATCACACTTGGAGCAGACAGAAGACAGCTCAGCTCAGCCATGTCCTGCACTGTTTCCCTCAAGTGCTCAGTTGGCATTCAGACATCGAGACTACTCATAACCTCTTCGTTGAGTTAATTTTCCTGCAATTTAATTTTGTTATGAATCAACTCCTTTGTATCAGAGCTCTTTTTTGAACTGATAGGACCCTGGTCATAAGTCTTTTCCGATCTTAAAATCAGCGTGTTTCCATTTTCCAGGGCTGAGCTGCCTTTTCTGGCACTGGAAGCACATAGCCAGCCTCAGACAGCAGTTGAACAGTCACTCTGTTGTATAGCTGGGTGTTTATTGGCTGGGCCATCCCTACAGTGTGGCTTAAGATCCTTGTGGGACACATGCCATGGAAAGGTTGTTGATAAGCACCTTGCCCCAGGCCCCTGGACGAGACTGTGACCAGGAAATGGATGAAATGAATTGTCTTTGAATGGGACAAGCCTGGGTCATGCAGGTATGTGTCCCCTCAGGGTTTTCTGCTGTGTTATTACAACAGCTGGCACCACATGTGACAGTCATGGATTGGCCAGTGGTCCCCACACCTACAAGATTTTCAGCCTGTAGAGCTGCTTTTGAGGCACTCTATAGGTTATGGCTTGCCAGAAGCACCCTCTCTAGACAGCAACTCTGGAATTTGTCGTTTGAGTGATGGGCTGCAGCTGAGGGGCTTAGTTAATCCAGTCCCAGGCCACTGTCCTCACCAGCCCAGCCAGCCATCTTGTTTTATTCTTCCCATGTGGCAGGGACACAAAGCTTTCTGCCCACACAAAGGTGGTATGCTTGGATGATTGTTTGATGATGAATGGCCTGTTGCATTGCTCCTGGCCTTTCACCTGACCCGTTCACATCTTAAGTGGAACACCTCATTTTATTTACTGTCCTCATTGCCATTTTCACTGCTCGAGGGAGAGGTGGGTTGGAAGGGAGCTGGAGTCAGGACCTCCTTGCACTTGGCACATGCCCTGGTAATGCTCAGGAAAGAGTCTTAGCAATCCCCGAGCCACTCAGTTCACACGTATTATCGAATACTTTCCTGAACCCCTGGGCCTCGGGAGTATTGTAGAGAGGACCATGATCTCAAAGGACCGTGTGCCAGTGAGAGAGCCAGGTCATAAACCAGATAGTATTGTCAGTTCCTTTGTCACAGGTGTTAAGGGAAATGCTGTGGAAGACCTCCAGAGCTGGGCAGTTCTTGGGGAATGGATGGCAAGTGACAAGTGGCTTTGAGTTGTAGTCAGTGTGTTTAGGTCTCTACAGAATATCTGCGAAGAAGAACATTTTATGTTGGAGGAGCCTGGTGAGGACGGAGCAGATGAAGTGTTCTAGGGAGGGGGAAGATCAGTACCTACACAGAATTGCTAGAAAGGCTTTAGGTCTGGGGTCACTCACATTTGGACATTGGTTGTGTGGCTGTAGTATGAAACGGTGGCCTAGGCAGAGTGGATGCTGGCAGGGCCAGAACCTTGTCCATTCAAACATGCTTCTGTGCTCCAGCCTCCTTGTGCAAAGGCCATGCTCAGGGATTGGAGATGAGTCTAGGTTTGTGGGAAGCTTCTGGAATGGTCCCTCCTTTGGTGTGGACTAGGACTAGGCTTGAGGATTTCTTCCAGCAGATAGAGAACACATGTCTCAGTTGAGACTTCCTGTTTTCACTCATACAGGTTTATGATAAGCTACTCCTTTAGAGCCTCCACAGGGTAAGAACTATGTTCCCAGCCACCTAGGCCACCACCAGCCATGCAAGTGGGCTAGAAAACAGATCCTTCCCCAGTCTATCCTTGAGAGACCCCAGCCCTTGAGGAACTTCTGTTATAGAGATGAAAAGCCCTAGAAACTGCATGGCAGATTTCTGTCTTTGGGAACTGTGGCATCACTGTTGCATATACTACAGAGTTTGTGCGGTTCACAGAGCAGTGAGTAGTTAGTTACATGCTAGAATTTTGCTGCTGCAGGTATTCTAAGTAGCCTTTGCCATGAAGACTAGACAGGATAGAGTGGAGCATGGGATGAAGAATTATTAGCTCTTATGCATGTGAGAAGCCTGTTAGCTTTTAATGATGTGACCCAGGACACCTGGGTCTCGATGGAGCCGTTCTCAGGCACATTCAAGAGATGTCCAGAGGGTCAGGCTGTAAAGGCATGGAAGGAAGAAGGTTCTGCCCCAGAAACCAGTTTGTAGTAAGCATGGAGTAGGCTTCTCTAATGCTTCTAAAGGGAAGTGATTGTGGGAGAGATTGGGGTGGCTTACAGGAGGTGGAAGATGGCCAGAAGTCACTTTCTAGTAGGTCCAGCCTGTCAGCACGAGACATGAAGTTGGATTAAGTTGTGGTTTCCAAGGTTTTTCTGAGCTCCTAGGAGGTATGTCTGCTATTGACATCCATCCATCCTCCAGTGTTTCCACTGTCACCTATAACATGATACTTGTTCCATGAAGAGCCTGTACGAGAGGACACGGGGCAACATCGTGGTATCTAAGGAAACACCCCGGGAGCTCACAGCTGGTCAGGGAAGGGGGCACATGACAGAATCATAGCCATGTTTATGTTGACAGTGAAGACAGGCACTGGCAGCTTGGGCAGGAACCTTCCTGTTTAGGGAGTTAAGGAGGGCAGAGTGGGGTTCTAAAGGCAGGGACCTCATGCTCAGTCTGCCACACAGAGTAGGTGCAGTGAGGTGACTGTGGTAGACTGTAGTGGGCCAGTTGTGCATTGCATGGAGTCTAGAGGCAAGTAGTCAGAGCTGGCTTTGCTTGAAGCATGACCAGCTATGGCTGACAGGGCACCTGGAGTCCAGGGTTGAGAACAGACTCCTAGTACCTGTTACATCCTTTGCTGTGCCCAGCTGACAGCAGTCATGGCTTCTAGGCCTCCTGGTGCCACAGTGCCGATTCTGTGGCTCAGGTGGCATTGGAACTGATGGATTGGGTTAATCTAATAAGCCTGATGAAACAGGTCTCCATACAACACACTTTTTCATAAGCCCATTAAGATTTGAGAGTGTAAGCTCTTTGTGCCTACCCGCCTACAGGAAGCAAGCATACATCACTGTCAGTCTGGTAAGGATTTAGAAACCGAACACTCAGCAAGACTCGGCTCACTGCAGTTCCGTTTGCAGGGAGGAGCCGGAAGAGGAAAGGGCAAGCCTGCCCCTGAGAGCAGCAGTAGCAGCACCGTGTCCTGGGAATGGAGAGGCCAGCTTATGGTGTGTCTGGAGTGCCATTCTGGGCTTTGCCTCTCTTCTTCCTGCTTCAATCAGCAGCTTCGTCACGTTTGGACCTTGGGGAATGTGTTTCCTCTGCAGTTCTGGCGTACTCAGTCTGCTTGATCAGGTGTGTGAGGGCTCAGTAGCGGTGACCAGGCAGATCCCAGAGGAGTGATGTCCAGGTTCCATCACCTCCACACAGTTCTGACACTGGGCATCTCTTGAGCCCACACTGGGGCTGTATCTCAAGTTCTCTTCCAGTCAAAAAAGTGTGAGGCATGTTTAGATCAGTGTCCCACTGCTATCACCGTGCCTGAGGTAATGAACTGAGTGTATTCTAGGGGAAGTTTCTGTCCATGGTCTTTGGACCTGTAGAGAGGGAGCATAGCATGCTTGGGTGAAAACGCCTTACCCCAAGGCTGGGATGTGAGAGAAGAAGAAGGGCCTGGAGTACTTTCACTTTTAAGAGCATATGTCCTCCCCCCAAACTTAGCATCTCAAAGGTCCTCCCACCTCCCAGTGGTTATCAGATTGTGGACAGAGCCTTGAGCATATGGGCCTTTGGAGGACATCCATCTATATGTATAGACTTTAGTGGAACTGAAAAGCTTATTGATGGGTGAGTGTTAATTTCAACTTCTAGCAACAGGCTGGGCAGGCAGTTCATCACCTTTACCATTTAGATTCTATGGGAATGTACAGTTAAAGGGCCACAAACTGCCTGTGTTCCTGATGATCTGCAGAGTCTGGTTAAGAGCAGTCAGTTGGGCCAGGGGAAGGCCTTCACTTTTCCCTTCCCAGCATCTTGCCTCCCTGTAGCATTACTAACAGGTACTGCATGGCAACCCATTGTGACCATTCTGAATAACTTCCTTTGTATTTGCTTTAAGCTAGACAAGAATAGTAGCTAATTCTGGAGGTGAATTGATTGGTTATGCCATTTTGTAACTATAGAGTGAAAAGTATCTACTCTTCGAGTCCCCACTTCAACAAGTTAGCTTTATGGTGCATGTGCATCCCTTCTGAGGGCCTCCTGGGCACTAGGCTCTGGACTGAGACAGCCAACCAGGAAGCAGATACCAGAGTAATTGGGTCACTAGCTTTGACCTCTGTTGTCTGCTCTTATAACAGCCTCGAGTGGATGGGTCAGTGCTTGGTGCCCATCTGAGAAATAGAGGATGTGGAGAACCAGGCAGCGCCCTAGGCTCATCTGGCATCTTCATACCTTACTTCCAGTCTACCCCACAGTCTGATTCTCAGAAGTAGATGACAGAAGACAGTAAGAAACAGCACTGAGCTTGGAAATTTCAAGGCTCTGCAGCAACGGATTTCGAAGAAAATGGCAGAAGGAAGCTTGTTACTGTGGTGGTAGCAAGGAGGCTACAGCAGGGGCTCCTTGGGAAGACAGAGTGACATTCCCTGGGTGGACGACATGGGAATGCTGTCTGTCCATGTGGTATTGTTTATGTATGCACGGATTTCAGGAGAGAGCATTTGGATATAAGTTTTTTAGGATGGCAGTAGGGTCCAGGAATGGGGACAACAGGCTGCTCTGTTGAGGCCCCACTCTCTGGAGCTGAGTAGAAGGTCTTTGGACTCCCTCTGCCTCATGCAAGGTAGTTGAAAGTCTGTATTTGCAAGTCTGAGGAGAGCTTGGGACTTTACACTCTCAATGTGGAAGTCACTAGATGATGTCCCCATGGAGCCCTCAAGCAGCCCAGAGTGTGACATGCTAGAAGCCAGCAGTGTGCAGCTTTGCCCTCATAGGAGCATCTGCAAGGTGGGGGTCACTGCTCCATGGAGAAACCTTGGCCATATGGGTCTTTGGTAGGCCACTGGACCTCTGGGAAAAGTCTCTCAGTCCTTAATTATCCCTTTGAGATGGTGTGGGAACTGTACAAGGAGACAGATGCCAGAGTCACTGATGAGGGCAAAGTAGAGACCTGTGGGAGGGCTGCTCCTCCCTATGTGCAGAAGGCGGTAGAGGCTAGGTAGCCAAGGGAGGGAAGCCCAGAGCACACATGACCTCTGATGACTGGGTTTCCCTGAGGATACTAATCTCTCTGTCTGTGTGGCTCGAATCTGTGGTCTGTAACAGAAGTCTCTCTATGCTTGGACTGCTGATGTCATAGGGCATGGACCTCTGAAAGCATGTGCATTCACCACGTGGTTCAGTGAAGGGGCTTAGTGCTAATTGATGAATGAATTGATGACCTTCTAGGACCTGAGCCCTGGATTCCCCACACAGGGCTAGGAGTGACTGGCTGTTCTGTGGCCGTGTTCGACAGGAGTGGGAGATCTAGAGGTGGTGTCTTCTCCTAGTGTCACAAAGACTTTGTTCTTGTCCTGTTTCTACTAATCTCTGAGATGATGTATTCATGAATATTTTATCTGAAGAGGGACCTTCAGCAATTTGTTTAAGTTCTATGGGCCTCTGGGTTCAAGAAAGCTAGGACTGTTGGATGGAACCCTAGAGGAACTTGGATTCCTGGCATGTGTGAGGTTGCTTCTCCAGAGCAGGGGTCACCTGCAGGCCACTCCTCCAGGGAGCTAGCCATTCCCCAATACCAAGATCTCATTTATCTGCTCAAAGTGCACAGCCTAGAAGAGTCCCACTATGATTACAAGGGTGGACCTACAGCGAATGATAACTAAGGCTGTGTGTCCTGAATAAGAACCATATGCTTTAGGGGAATTGTTAAATTCTGTGTAGCCAGAGAATCCAGTCATCTTCCCAAGGTTTCAGGCTGGGACGCTGAGGGGTAGGGTGTAGATGTGCCTGACTTTCCGCAAATGACTGAATGCTCTGTGCTTACAGTGACAGGAATGGATGGGAAGATGGTCCACAGGCAAGCAGGAAGGGACAGAGCAAGGATCTGCTGTGGCCTGAGGGCAGAGTGAGCCGGCAGCTTTCAGACAGCCTGTAGAACTCCTCTTTGAGGACTCTTTCCTGTGCTCTTAGGTGATGTGTGTCCTCATCCTATGGGGGGGCTGTGCTGTCCTCCAGCGTCCTACCAACCTCCTGCTTCTGTGCAGATACTCAGCTTCTTCCGTGGGACTTGCTCTGGCCTTTGTTCAGCCGCTCCCATGAGGTCTTGTCTAGGCACAGGCTTGACTTCAGCCTTCGGCATGAGGTAGACTAGGCTTCACATTTCCATCCTTGCTGCTTCCTCTTGGGAAGCAATGGCTTGGAAGCAATGGCTTACCTGCTTTCTGTATGTGCAAGAGTCGCTTGCTTCTAGCCCACAGGACAATGTAACCACAAGAAAAAGCTGAAGAAGGGCCCACTTGAGGTATGGATGCCTCCTGGCTGTCCCAAGAGCCCTAGATCTGCTATTGTCACCAAAACATAGCTCCTCTGGGATCCAGGTTCCATGTGGACAGTAGAAATGGGGTCAAGGCTAGCTCTATATGGTAATCATGCATCTATATGGACATGTCTCATTGTAAGGTGGCTTTAAAGTCTACATAAGCTCAGTAGATGCTCAAATAGCTCATTACCCTTAATCTTGGCCAGCTTCCCCCTAGTATTAGCTCTCTGCTAGCCTCAGTCACTGCACAGATGTGGGCTGCTTCTCTGTGCAGTGTGGTTATACTATAATTAGAAGTTGGGAGTACTTACCCTGAGTAGTTAACCTAGTCCATCTGGTGATCCTTTGCCGTGTAGAAACAGTGCCCAGTACATTATACAAAGGACAAGGACCAAAGGCAAGGGCAGGACATCTTGACATGGAGATTTTTAGAGTGCTTCTGCCAGCCACGGACAGTTAGGGCAGCTGGGAACTAGGACTAAATATTCCCTGGGGATCAGGTCCACCCACATCTCCTCCCCCTTCCTGTATCAGCCCATATATCCCCTTTTACCCCCCTGCTTCTCTTTCCTGGCACTGACTTGAGATCTTATGGCCCTGCCATGGGCCAGCTCATGTTACCCCAGGGCCAAGGGAGAGGAAAGCTGCTTCATTTTGCCCCCAAGCCAGGGTTTGAGGAAATCTGTTGTTTGTAGGGAGTAACGCTTGATCCCAAACCCTGCAGGAAGCAGGAAAGCCTCCCTGGTCTCAGCAGATGTCATGCTTCTGGGTGCTTTCTGTCCACATGGCCTTGATTTAGAGACTCTTCCTGTGGACACTCATCTAGCTTGAAAATTACCATCTTTATATGCTAGGAAAGAAAAATTAAGTTAACTCAAGACCTGCTTCTGGGAGCTTAACCTGGCATATCCCCAGTCCACTTTTCTGTAACATTTTGTTTATGGTCCTCCTGACCATAAACAGCTCCGCCAGTTTCCCTGATGCAATGCTCACAGCTTTGCCTCGTGGGCAAGTTATGGGTCCTACCTGCTCCACCATAGGGCTCAGCTGCTTGGAGAGAGGCAGGACGCATGAAGTTGACTGCCTTTAGTCCCCACACAATCACTGGGTGTTAGTGTCAGGTAGTAGGACAGCCCCGGGACACCACTTTGGGGTGGAGAAACACTGTCTGAGGCTCGAGAAAGCCAGAGTTGGCTCAGGGGTCCCAGGGCCTGTGACAAGGCCAGGGCTGTCTGGTTCTCAGGCTTTTGGACATCCAGGCACCACTGGGAGCCATAGAAGGGGTTTCAAGACTTAGCTCAACCGGGAACAAGAAGGATACCTTTCACGGTCCCACAGGCAAGTAGTTGGCTCTTTTTTCTAGGCCAGTTGGGACCAGGCTTTAAGACCGCTTCCTGGGCCAGCTGCTGCCTTCCTATCACTGAGCATTGGAATTAACCTCGAGGATGTTGAGCTTGAGGAGGCAGGAGCAGGCTGGTGTGTGCATCTCGTTCGGTGTGTGTATCTCGCTCAGTGCCTGGAACTCCTAACAGGTGCCCTTCTCCTTCTAAACTGTGCCATCACGAACCACCGTAGAGTCAAGGGTACTAGAGCCCAACACAGGTGGGTGCCGCTGAGAAAGGAGGGAGTGTTAGCAGGATGTACAGCTAATGCTGAAGCCTCACCCCATGTGTTGGAGATGGCAGTTTCCATTGTAGCACGCTCACTGAGCTGACTGCCACCACAAGCAGCCACCATGCCTTTGGATGTCACTGTGACTGCAGAGGATGCAGCATGTCCATGGTCTGTGCTACATCCAGTCTCACTCTGCTCTAGCTATGTTTCCTGGGCTGTATCCTTCCTGCTCCTGAGCTCCCTCTCAGCACCTGCTTTTGGTCCTCCTCTGCACTTCTCTGGCACAGCAGAGCTTTCCAGAAGCAGCAGCAGCTCATTCCCATTCCCACAGTGTGGCTCTCCTTCCTGCACAGGCCTGCTGGAGCCTGGGTATTCATTTCCCACTCTTGGCTGTGATAACAGGAGACAGGCATTTTGCTGCTGATTGAAGTCAAGTAGTGGGGCCAGCAGTAGGATCTGGGAGATTGCTGATGAGCCCTGACACACAGGAGCAGTACTGAGAGAGCAGTGGGCTCTCAGTGGCCTTGGCGTCTCCTCTTCTCCTTCATCACCCTGTACTGGAGCACTGGTATAGGGCATAGGCTTAGGGGTGCATGTATGCTTTGCAGGGCTTTGGGGTAGGACCACTTCTCTCTGAAGCTAGTGTCTTCTTGCTCTTCAAGCACAGCTGTGGCTCACAGGAGTCTCAGAAGGCACATAGGAGCCAAGGTAGATGCATTGTAGGACGGCATGGCTACAGGTGGAGGAGCTGATCTAGCACAATGCTTGTCCTTCTTGAGCTCTGCTCATCCAGCTCCCTTCACCCTTGGGACTTGGTCTGTGTGTGACTTCCTAGGCAGAAGGGGCTATGGGAGTTTCCAGGCCACCTGCCTAGAGTGGCTGCATGGAGCCAGAGACTGCCATAGCCAACACATCAGAGGATGGTTGGTGGGGAAAGAACCCCTGATAGTAACTGGGGCAATATATGCAGCCTTCTTTCTTACAAAGACAGAATTCAGAACCTTGGGACTGGGTATATAGCTCAGTAGTAAAATGTTTTCTAGTATGTATAAGGCCCTGGGTTCAGTCCTCAGCACTCTGGGGTGGGGAGTACTTTGAAGATACACACCAATGGCATATTTATCTTCTTAGCGTTTCTAATACCAGAGCTGGGAGCTGGGATGACTGAGGCCTGAAGTGTGCAAGTCTAGGATACAGAGAGATCCCACCCATACTACAAGAGGGTCACCAGAAAGGGAGGTGGTGGAGCAGCCTCAGGAGGTTGGGAGGAGTGGTCCTAGACAGTGGACCTGGGTGAGGTCAGAAGTCTTATGGGTCAAGTGGTCTTGGGGGAGTCATGTGGCAGCCTCAGTGTAGGTGTCAGCCAGCCCACAGAATGCACACTTCCTCCAAGTTTGGTCAGGGCTCGGTCAGGGCTCTGAGGCAGAAGTGGGGTCCTCTTGGTGCTTTGTTGCTGAACTACATAGGGGAGTTAGCAGTCTTCCAGTGTCAGAATGAGCAAGAGTGCCTCTCGATTGAGTGAACAAGGATCCATGACTAGATCAAGGAGGCCTCCTTTGTTGGCAATCTGAGAATCTGGAGAGGCCCCACTGGGACAAGACTGAGGTAACTTGAGCCGTGGCTCTTGGTGGTGTTTCTGTATGTCCTTGTCAGCTCTGCTCATCATTAAAGCCACACTGTTCAAAGCCAGTCTTTCTGTGTCTCTGCCAAGTGGAGCAGGTCCTCCTAGACTTCAGCAGCAGCCACTAAGGGCCTCTTTCTCTTTAGGAGAAAGTGACTGATAGTTCACCAGGCAAATAATTGCCAAATGGCATAGCAGAGAAGTGCTGTCAGAAAGGGCAAGTGGGTGAGTTGGAGCTGGTTCAGCACCTGAACCACCCAGAAGCTTTCTACCATGCAGGTGCAGCTCAGGCCTGGCGCCTCCTGTCATTGTCTGTTCTCTCAGGTCCTCCTGTCAGCAAAGGTGAGGACTGTTATTTACAGTTAATCATCAGAGGCTTTGCCTACCCACTTCAAATCTATCTGCAGTTCCCAAAGCCACTTAACATAAGCACTGGGATCTTGTGCATGCGAAACGGAAGAGGGGCCACCCCCATGCCATGCCCTCCTTGAAGAAGCTTAGAAGCTGTTTCTGGGGGGGGACGACAGAGAAACAGAGGCTCCCTCCCAGATATATGGTCTTCAGCCCTTCCTCCACTCCTTCAGCTCTTCCCCCTTACTTTTGGTACTGTCCTTGTTTCTGTGTTCTTGGGGTTCCTAGGGTGCCTGTCCTTCTTACACTCTACCCTAGACACTTAGCAGTGTGCTATCTGTCCCTGGTTCTCTCAGACACTGCACAGACATAGGGGTGGTGCCAGAGCCTTTGGTCAACCTTTCAACAAAGGTCAATGTCCACTGGTGGCTTTAGTTTTCATCTCTTCTAGAACTTGGTTAAGCATGGACTTGTGGTCTGTCCCCTTTTTGGTCTGGATTTCTCTCGTGCCCTTGAGTTTGCTAGTCCTTTTGTGTTGTTTAGAGTGTCCACCTTCACTGCTCAGAGGCCCTTCATTATGAGGCTTCTCAGCATTGCTAGGCCTTCCCACCTTAGGCGACACCTCTGTGGCAGGGTCACTTGCTCCCCTGGTGGTCCTCCTCAGAGGAAAGTGGTGCTGCTTTTTCCCTGGTCCACCTGGGAATGCGCTTGCTTAGCCTCAGACCCTTGTGGCCCGATGGTCTGTCTTAACAAGTACCGGAGAGACTGAGGACTGCTGACCTCGGGGTGTCTTGCTAGCCGCACAGGACTGGCCATGTGGCCACATAGGCAGAGGGTGGAACAGTGCTCTCTTTGTCCTAACTGAATTTCATGTTCCTGTTTTATTTCTAAATGGTTCATGGTAGCTCTCAGCACACATCACCATACTTCTGCTGGTAGAGGGAGGTTGGTGTGATGGTAGATGAGGGTCACGGTGTGACGGAGAGGAGGAGGAAGGCTGGCAGTGCTCTGTAGCTCTCATGAGGTGGAGGGAGGGAGCTACCTAGAGGTCCCTTGCCCCACACAGTTCCCTGCTCAGTGCAGACCTTTGCCCTCCCATCCCACCACTCTCACTGGGTGGCTTTTCATAACTGCCAGCAGACATCAGCACCTGCCCTCACTCTATCGTAGACTCGCTGTCCTTCTCACCTGTAGGTCTACCTGAATCCCAAGGCTCTCTTGGGCCAGTACCACTAGCTTATGACCCCTGCTACCTGTCACCCAGCACCCAACCTACTTCTTCCCAATCCCATACCTAAGACTATGGCTTCTGCCCCTGAGTGACCATCCACTTCCCTCTCTGTTCCCCTGAAGTGGGCATCACCACTTGGCACTAAGGTGCCATCTTCTCCTGCTTCGCTGCTTCCTAAGCTCACATTGCTGCTTTTGACCAGCAGAGTTGATCAAAGCCATAGGTATTTCAAGCCATAATTTTCAAAAATTCAGTCAGTCCATCACCCATAATCCCCAAGTCTAGACTATTAAACAAAGACCTGAAAATACAATTCTAGAAAAAAATAATTTAAAACATTCTTTCTAAAGACATTTTTAAAGAAGGTGATTTATTTGAAAAATAAAAACATGACAGAACTCTTCATAGGCTAGTTTACCCAGCAGAATGGGCCACAGCATATTGCAAGCATTAACACTCAGGAACAGTATAGCAGTGGGGTAGACATAGAGCCACAGCCAGTGAACTGTATTCATAGAGATTGGCCAGAAAGTCAAAAGCACGTTGCTGGTTGATAATTGTGTATGCCCAGCTTTGTTACTGAGGACATCTGAGCTGCCATGGTGGTTTACCTTAAACATATCTGTGAAATGGGTCAGACTATCCCATATGCCATCACCAAAGAACCAAGATCTCAAGAAGTTCTCTCTTCATCCTCTGAGGATGCTGCCAAATTGTTTTGTGCATAATGCATGGAGTCAACATTGTGACAGCACACTGTCACTTTCCTCCACTGTCACAACGTGCTTAAAACAGTCTTGCTGGGCAGTGGTGGCGCACACCTTTAATCCCAGCACTTGGGAGGCAGAGGCAGGCGGATTTCTGATTTCGAGGCCAGCCTGGTCTACAGAGTGAGTTCCAGGACAGCCAGGGCTACACAGAGAAACCCTGTCTTGAAAAAAACAAAAAACAAAAAACAAAAAAAGAGCACTGGTGGCTGCTCTTACTGAGGAGCTATGCTCAGTTTCCAGAAAGCACATGGTGACTTACAACTGTCCGGAACTCTAGCTCCAGGGATGTTGAGTTCTTCATCATAAGCATCAGAACTTTGGGAGGATGGATGGCTCTTCTGCACTATGCTTGCCCCCTACCCATTGCTATCCACATGGTGCATGACAGGCCACACACCCAGCAGGTGGTGGCGGCTCTCAGCCCTTGGTGGAGTGAGATGTCAGATTCTCAGTAGATACCTGGTTCTTGATGCTCTTAAAGGCAGATCTGAGAGAGCAGATTACTGGGGCCTCCAGCCTGAGCTAAGCGACTTTCCTCAATCTCCTCTTGTCTTAGTGTTCTGTTACTGTGAAGAGACACCATGACCATGGCAACTCTTATAAAAGATAGCATTTAGTCAAGGCTGACTTGCAGTTTACCATCAGGTTGGAGAGCATTGTGGCCTGTAAGCAGATGTGGTGCTAGAGACTAGCAGAGAGTTAGTTCTCCATCTGGATCCACAGGCAACAGGAAGAGAAAGACACTGGGCCTGACTTGAGCTTTTGAAACCTTGAAGCCAGCCCAGTGACACACTTCTTCCAATAAGGAAGGTCCTATTCCTTCTCAAGTAATGCCGCTCCCTGATGACTTAGCATTCAAATATATGAGCATTAAAATGGGGGCCATTTTTATTCAAACCACCACACCCTGTAAGACCCCTGTGAGATCTAAAATGTGGAACACCAGCCAAGTCGTCCAAGATCCAGATGGTGATCTCAAGTCATTTGCCCCACTGCTTTAATGGAGACAGGACTTATAAGAGGCTTCTGCAGAGGTCTGAGGGCTGTTTGGTGGAGTGTGCCTAGCAAGTGCTGCCTTCCAGTGGTCCTAGTGAGGTTGTCTGTTCCTTCTGCAGAACCTCCCTGGGGTGGACTTTCTAGGCTGATAGGCAGTGTTCA
>JADRCC010543054.1:0-16733 GCA_019843855.1 Hylomyscus alleni
GGCAGCTCACCAGACCGGTAAGGTTGAAGTCAAACAGTTGGAAAAGAAGTTCAGGTTGGAGGAAATGGCACAAGATGTAGAATTTAAGGCCAGAGACTAAAAATAGTGGCTCAACACTCTAATCCCAGTCTTCCTGAGGCTGGAGCAGGAATACTGCCCAGAGTGTGAGGCCACCTTAGACCAGACAGGGAGCTCCAGGACAGCCTAGGTTAGAGGTCCTGTCTCAAAAAAAGAAAACAAAACAAGGCACATAGGCCTTAGTGTGAGGGACTCTCGAGTAACACTCAAATTCTAGAAGCAACGAGCTGCCCGTGAATTAAAATGGACTCTTTTGGGAGAGTGGTGTCTTAGTTACTGTTCTATTGCTGTGAGGACCAAGGCAATGTGTAAGAGAAAAGCATTTAGTTGGGGGCTTGCTTACAATTTGAGAGGGGTAGTACATTGTCAACATGTCAACATGGTGGGAAGCAGGCAGGCACGGCCATGAACAGTAGCTGAGAGCTTTTACATCCTGATTCACAGACAGCAGGCAGAAAAGCCTGGTATGGCCTTTGAAACCTCAAAGCAAATTCCAAGGATTCCATCTCTTCCAACAAAGCCACACCTCCTAATCCTTTCCAAACAGTTCCATGACATTCTCTAAACCACCACAATCGGTGTTTCTAAAAGGTAGGCTTATCAATTGAATCCATAAGATAAAAACCTCGAGTTCATCCTAGTTGTTGCCAACCTGCAATATTAGACTTGAGTACAAGGCTATCTTACTTGGTATTTTTGGATGGTAGAGAAAAATGTAGACTCACTTCTATTTGTTAATCATCTTGGCGTTTGCCTTTCTGTGATTTGCTTAATGTTGAAGACATTTCCAAAATTTGATGCCTATTCCTTCATTTAAAGGACTCTAACAAGCCCTGGCGATAAATCTTGTTTTAATCTTTGGGATTTTCAGATTATGTACAATTACTATAAATTGATTTAAAGTACACCATATAAACATTTATTTAAACATTTTTAAATGTGTTTTGCTAAGGAGTAATGCCAGGTTGGCCTCAACAGTCCGTCCTCCTTTCTCTGGGATCACAGTTCTGGGATTACAGCGTGTACCTAATCAGCTGGGCTGAAGTCTTGTCCCTCTATGCTGTCTTTTGTAAACTTTTCCAAATCCTGTTTGGAAACTGGATACTTACTAAGCAGTCAAGTGGTTGATGACAAGAACATACAGAAATTCCATTTTCTTCTAAGTCTTGCAGGAGGCTGCAAAGTCCAACTCCTGAGTAGGAATTCTAATAGGTTTCTTAACGATTGATTTTAAAATCTGAATCACACGCCTAACGGTGTTTCATTTTTCTTTTTATAAAATCGCCACCTCAACACCACAAACCCAGAAACCTCGTAAAGATGATTCATGACATTTATATATCCTATTTAATACAAGGACTGGAACTCGTAAAAAAAAAAAAAAGAAAAAGAAAAAAAAAAGGGAACCGTGGAGTCAACCTTAACACACTTCCCCATCCCTAGTAACTTCAAAGAACCGCGGCCGGCTTTAGGCTCTTCCAACAACGGAGGCAAAGCGTTAAGGAGTTGGGAAGCGACTCCGAGAAGAGGCAGCCTCGACCATCAAGAAGCCGCAGCGGAACCTCAATGTCACCCAGAGCAGGCGGGGACGACGGAGTGCCGTACACGCGCGGCCCGCTGCCCCACGCAGGCCCCGGGGCCCACGGTCGGGGTTCCTGAGGGTAGCCGCCCCGAGGTCGCCGCGGGGGAGGACAAACCACACCCCTCCGGGTCCGCCGCTCCCGCCAAGCCGCGGCCGAGGAGCGGCCAGCGAGTCCGGCAATCCGCGGAAGGGCGGGGCCAAGGGAAGGGGGGGTCTCTCTAGCCGCGCCCTCGAACCAGCGCTCCTTGTTCTCGATGGTACCCGCGCGACCCTCTTGTGCACGCCACTTCCGGTTCCCTTTAAAGGCCCGCGCCGCGCGGCCGCGGAGCGTGAGAGAGAGCGAGTAGAACAGGGGAGGCGAGGGCGGGCCCGCGGGGGGTGGGGACTGGCGGTGGAAGGGGCGGGGGAGGCGCAAAGGGCGCGCTCTGGCGTCACGTGACCGGGACGCGCCGTTCTTCCGTCGGCCATTTTAGGTGGTCCGCGGCGGCGCCATTAAAGCGAGGAGGAGGCGAGAGTGGCCGCCGCTGCTACTTATTCTTTTTTTTTTTTCAGTGCAGCCGGGGAGAGTGAGAGTGCGCGCCGCGCGAGAGTGGGAGGCGAGGGGGGCAGGCCGGGGAGAGGCGCAGGAGCCTTCGCAGCCACGCGCGCGCCTTGTCTTGTGTGCCTCGCGAGGTAGAGCGGGCGCGCGGCGGCGGCGGCGGCGGCAGCGGCGGGGATTACTTTGCTGCTAGTTTCGGTTCGCGGCGGCGGCGGGTGTCGTCTCGGCGGCGGCGGAGGCAGTAGCACTATGTCGGAGGAGCAGTTCGGAGGGGACGGGGCGGCGGCGGCGGCGACCACGGCGGCGGTAGGCGGCTCGGCGGGCGAGCAGGAGGGAGCCATGGTGGCGGCGGCGCAGGGGGCAGCGGCGTCGGCGGCGGCGGGAAGCGGGAGCGGCGGCGGCTCTGCGGCCGGAGGCACCGAAGGAGGCAGCGCCGAGGCCGAGGGAGCCAAGATCGACGCCAGTAAGAACGAGGAGGATGAAGGGTGAGTAAGGGGCGGCCCCGGGCAGCCGCTCGCCAGGCCCCCTCCCCCTCCCCGCCATTAGGCCTCGCTCCCGCGACCGCCCGCTCGCCCGCAGGCCCCAGTGCAGTCCTGCTCGGCCGCCCCTCTCGTACCTCGGGTTCCCGGGCCTGCATTTCCTCCTTCCCTGCCTGCTCGCCCCCTCCCCCATCACACACGTTTCCACCTTTAGCCGTCACCGTGCTACTCCGCGGCCCGCCCTCTTTCCTCCCTCGCCATGGGTCTCCTCCCACCGACTTAGCCGCCAGGATTTTTTCCCGCCTGTCGGAGCTTTACCGCCCCCCCCCCCCCCATGTCTCCCGGATTCCTAACCTCTTAGGCTTAAAAATGCAAACGCACAGAGAAGCTTTTTACCAGGGTTACCAAGGTTTGCTGGGTGCTTCACCCCCACCCCGAGACGGTGCGATTATTTACACGCTCTTGCTTTGGGAAAGATGTAGGCTGTCCACCTCTCTTTTCTCCCGCGTCGGCCTCAGGCCAGTGGTTTTTAGCGTTTTGAAGAGTTTCGTCTTAGGACTCGTTCGTTCTGTCCACTTTACGCTGTCACCACGGCACGCTCATACAGGCCTCATGCGTTTGTGCTGTAGGCAGACTGGGCCTGCCGACGTCCCTGGTCTGCTGGCGCCTTGGTCTGGCTCCGCGGGCTCCATTTAAGTCCTTCCTGGTCGCTGGGGCCTGTACTTCACAGGGGCTCTTCTACCTCCTGCCTACGGTTGCCTTTCCCCCATTCTGCCAAGTTATTCTCTCTATGCACCCTTTTCGCGCCCTCAGATTCTGGGTTGCCTATTTGTACAGATTGTAGTCTTTCCTAATTTATTCTGTGCAACTACATTTTTTACATCTCTCTCCCGCCTTTTCAGTGCCCAGGAGCCTGTTTTGGTTTCTTCTCAGTTTCACCCTCTCACTATTGTTCAAAGGAGCCCACTCGCCCTTTAAAATGCAATAAATCCTGTGATGGTCAATGAATTAATTTTTTTTTAACACTAACTTGCTTCCTCTAACTGAAGTAACTTATATCGCCACCAAAAGCTGCTTTTAATATGTTAAAATGCAGCCTTTGGGAGATGAGTAACATACTGGAGATAAGGAAAGGGGGCTTGATCGGGTCCTTAGATTTTCTTTTTCCCATACAGATTGCTGATCTTGAGTTATGGTTTCGATACTTTTTATAATGGGGCTGTGCGTATGCAATTTTTTCACAGTAACCAGGAGAAAGTTTTGGTGGGAAGTTTTTAGAAAGGTGTCATTTTAACCCGTGATTCCACTAGTGGTTAAGAGTATAAAATTTGTAGGGATGTTGGGACAGTGGAGAAGTACTTGAGTTTATAATTTAAAAAAAAAAAACAAACCTCAGTTCAGGCTGACTGCAGTCTGCTAATGTTTGTACTGGCTTTAGTGGGGAGTTGGGGGTGGGATGGGAAGTGAATTTAATTAAATGGAACTAATATTGAACGATGTGTGGCTTAATTTGAAAAGGGAATACATGTTAAATATTTGAAGAAATTAATTTTTTTAACATTTTGGTTTTTGCTTTCTGAATTCTGTTCTTTGGACAGAGGCACCAAAATGGTTAATTGTGTAACTGGGGCAGGCTTTCTATTACCCCGAGTTTTGAAGTTAGAAAGTAGCTAGCTGTCTTTGTAGTTGTTTTTTTTTTTTTTTTTTTTTTTTTGTTGAACTGAAATATAAATGAATTAGTTTTTAACCCTAACAATGTCAAAAACTAAAACTAGAATTTTGATTGGTTGCTGTACCGGTTGTTAATTCCCTAGCCATTCAAACTCCTCCCCACGACACACTGAAGCAGCGACGGCACAGCGGGAAGAATGGTAAAACTTTTAAATTTTATTTCTGTCTTATAAAGATTTCAGTAGTCATAACATGCAGAGGCTCTGTAATTTAGTTGCCCATTGAGTCCCAGGAGATTTACACATTAATACTGTAGGATGAGTCTTGTGCCTGGGATGTAAGGCCTTTCTAGATACCCTAAATAAAATGTGGGCAAAAATGCCATTGCGTGATATGTGGTTTGTGGTAATGCATGATGAGTTGACAATTTGGCAAACCTAAACTAAATGTAATTATTAATTTTTCTTTTAAATATGGGCAAACAGAAGTTACTGTATTTTCATTTAGTTTTTATTAGGTTGAAATATTTTTGTTTAAATTCTAAGCTTAATGCTAAATATAAAGATTATTTGATAAAGATATTGCGTGTTAAAATGTCTTGCATGTTATACTGAAGTATTCTGTCAAGTAGACAGTTTTACTATGCTTTATGCAAAGTCCTATATTTTCTCATCGATAGTATAAATACTTTAAGCATTGTTTATATAGTATTCATAGGTGGGCTAAATGTGGCTTTCCACTACAGCTCTTATCAGATTTTTTATTTTCAGTGTGATTTGGCTGGAATGTTAATTACAGTTGGTTGACATGTGTTCAATGGCAATGTGTTCACATTTGCATGACTTCCCTTTGGAGGCTGGTAGGTTGAGTATTTTTTTTATCCCACTTCTCCCTCCTCAAATGTCAGTCTCTGCCCTTAGGATCATACTTTGATCTTTACCATTGGAGGTTAGAAAGCCAGTACATTGCCTTATGTCTGCACAAATTCTCTATTAAATTATTTTGGATAATACTTACATTTTATATGGGTTTTTTAACTTATCTACTGATACTTGTCCAGTTTTAATTTGGAGGTAAAGTAGTTTAACAGATAAAAGAAAAAAAATGGAAAAAAATAAGCTAGGGTCTGAGTATGACATAATAAATAATGTTTAGATGAATATTCTATGTTGGTGCCTGCTGGGCATAGTAAGTTGACTAATAATGGCAATTAAACCTTATTTGACTTCTGTTTGAACCTTAGTTGTTTTTAGTAAGTTGAATTGACCATATTTTAGATTAGAAGGTCATTGTTTTTACTATTAAAAAAAAGTTGTCTTTGCCCCTTTGTTCAGTAGCAAATACTTGTAGAGCTTTCTGGGATCAGTTTTTGGAGATTTGATAACTGTTATGGAACAGTCCAGATAGATGATGGCCAGTTCTCCACTGGCAGACTTTCTGAGGTAGTAGGTTTTAACTCAGGCAGTCTTAGGCTCTTAGAAGGCATCCTTTCCCCGAATTTGCTTTGGAGACAGTCTCCCTATGCTGCCCAGGCTTAGGAGGCGCTCTCTTCAGCCTGCCAAGTCTCTTGCACTACAGGTGTGTGGCCACTATGTGGCCAGATCTTCCCTGTTGTCCTCCCTACCCTTTTCTTTCTCTGATTTGATAAATGTCTATTTATGCAACTCCATTTTGTTGCAGATGCTAGACTTTCTGAGCAAAACACTGAAGATCTTTAAGCATACCTTTTTGGTATCTGTATGTATACGCCCCATGTTTCTGTTTTCCACACCAGTTTAATAATATAGTCTTTGTAGTAGAGATGAGACCAGTCAGTAGATTAAATGCCATGTGAAGTTAATTTCTTAAAAACACTTTGGTGTGCAGCTCTTGTTAAAATGAAGTTTCATCTTGAAGTACTATTTTTGAGAAAAGGTCTCCTACATGCCTAGGCTGACCTTGTCCTAATATTCCTATGTCCATCTCAGGTGTTGGGGACTGTAGGTAAATGCTACTCTTCCTGGTTTTCCTGCTAAAATATTTTTTAAAGATGAATTTTATTTGATGTTTTATTATGTGTTATTGTTTATTCATATATGAACATGAACAGTTATTTTTAGGAAAGCACCCTGTTTCAAGATTAATGGGTTTGTTAACAGTGGCTCATTACCATAGTAAAATGGCTTCCTGGGTTACCTTTAAAGTTGTGTTTTGATGTTGGGTTCACTTGTGTGTATCAGTGTGTATGTGGAGGTCAGAGGAGGCGAGTGAGTCTGTAATGTGGGTCTTAGTAATTGAACTCTGGTCATCTTGTTGGCCACTTTACTATCTACAACTTTTAAGATCCCTATTTCTTAGATATAATTAGTTGCATTGGAACTTCTCATTTAGCTTTCAGTGTTTAGTTTTTAGTTTTGGTTTTTTGGGGTGGGTAGTGTCTGGTGAAATGTGCATACCACATTGTAAGGTATGGGGGACAGTTGAGATTTAAAGAACATTGGAAACCTAGGATACTGTGTCAGTTTTGTAGAGAGTTTTACCCTCTTAGATACTGTGACTCATCACTCCCACCTCCAGAATGTGGTTGAGTAGGACACTTTCATTGAGTTGTCAGTGGACCACTTGTCAGGGCAGGGCAGGATCACAGCTGTCCTGTGACCATTAGTGTGTGAGCTCAAGTGGAATCTTGGAGAAATTGTTCTCTGCTGTTTGAGAAGGGGCACACATGTCTTTTTAAAATCTTGGAGAGTATAATAGAAACCCTAGTGTAACTGGAACAGTTTGAACATTGCTCTGAGGGAAAATACTTTTAGAATAGTCTAGTGCCAGATTTACTGGCCTTTTGATTTATTGAAATTGGATTTATAGGCCAAGATTTTAAATATATGAGTGTCTATATTCGTTTCTTTTGGTAAAATTGGAAGCTGAAGCCTGAGATTTGGGGGAAGAATATTTCAGTGTTTTTTCTGTCCATAATGGAGATAAATCCCAAGGTCTCTTAAGTGTGTGGGAAATGTTCTGTTCTTGAGCCATATCCCCATCCAGGAGTTCTAGGTTCCTCTTGTCATCTGTAGGAAAGAGATGGAATAAACAGTCCTGGGAGTAGACTGGAATATCATCTAAAATCTCAGTACTTTGTTTTCCAAGTCTTTTTAGCCCAGGCATCACAGGAAACCTCATACTTGGCCTACCACAGTCTGAGATCACAGACATGGAGTGCCACTTCTTGGCAACACCTTAAACTTCAAGTTTTCTTTGTTTTTAATGACATTTTCTATATATTTAGCCTGGGTAGTCTGAGATTTGTAAGACATATGTATAGTTAGATTGGTAGATACATGTGTACCTCATAGTCCATTTTGCTATGACTTAAGGCCACTAGGAAAGATAACTAATCATCTTTACCCTTTAGGTGATGTTAGAAGTCGTGTCTGAGAACATAGACACAGACTGACTTCTCATTTCACTTAGCTGTATGCTTCAGACGTGCATGTTAGCCAATGAAGTCATGTAGAACTGGCTGGTTTGATCTGACTATAGTTGTGCTTCAGTGTTACAGTAAATAGGACACTAAACTGGATGCAGGAAGCCTGGGATTTGTTTCTGTTTCTTCTTCCACTGTGGTCTAAGATAAGATAATAAATAGAAGACGTTTTTACTTGGTTTTCTGATCTGTTTGCTGGAAACAATGCTCACCGTAGGAAGACTGACTGCACAGCCTGCTTTCATATTTTGTGTATATTTATCCAATGCCCTAATAGTTGCTCCTGGCAGTGATTTACTCCTGTGGAGTAAAGGTAAGCATATTTTAGTTTCTGGAGTGTTAAACTAGTATGTTCATGCTATGTACTTGAGAATATTTTGGAGTAGAGAAGACTACTTCAATCTGACATTTGTCTAATAATAGTGATAGCTTTAAGTTCTATTGAGTTCTATACTGAAATGTTTGTATTGAGACTTGTTTGTCTACATTGAGACTACATACATGGATCGGGAAATCCAGTCTCTATGTCTACTGTAGTCTCAGACAGTAAAGTGACAGCCAATATACTGAAAAAGCAACTGATAAGTGTTTTGGGGATGATCTTCAGGTTTTTGTTATATTAAAAAGTAATGTGATTTTAAAGCATTGAGAGATGGTAGGGGTTGGGGATTTGGATTGGTGGTGGAACACTTAATCTAGAGTCCTGGTTTAAGGAAGGTAAACATCCATTCTGTTTTCATTAGTGATATCTAAATTGATACCAACTAGAAAACTTAATATGATTGGGAATAGCTAGTGATCTCAGTTTCCCTGAACCTTAACCTAGATTAGGGAAACCCAGTCTTTAATCTTTAGGTAACTGATAGTTTACTTCATAAAGTTGGAGTTTATTTAGAAAGTTAGTATATTGAAAATACTAAGTAAAGTTCTTAAGGTTTATTTTTAAAAGCTGTTGTGTTTAATTTACTAGATGTTATGCCTGCCTTTCTTCTTCTTCTTTATATTTTTGACACAGGATCTTACTATATAGCCCTTGCTGGCCTGGAATTCACTGTGTGGACCAACTGTCCTCAAGCTCCCAAAGATTCTGCCTCCTGAAAGGAGGGAAGTCTCTAGTCTTCCTGGGAAAACTGGGAAGGAAGATGTTTTCAATCTAGATTTTTTTTAATTTTTTTTTTTTATTGCTGGTTGATTTAGGTTTCTTTTGAAGTTTGAAATTTAACGTAAAAGAATTTAAAATCTTGCTTTGAAAATATTTGCTTCTTGGGCTGGAGAGATGGCTCAGTGGTTAAGAGCACTGACTGCTCTTCCAAAGGTCTTGAGTTCAAATCCCAGCAACCACATGGTGGCTCACAACCATCCGTGATGAGATCTGATGCCCTCTTCTGGTGTGTCTGAAGACAGCTACAGTATACTTACATAGAATAGTAAATAAATTAAAAAAAAAATTTGCTCTTTTTATGTGTTAATAGGATCTTTTTGTGGGGGGTTGAGACAGGGTTTCTTTGTGTAGCCCTGGCTGTCCTGGAGCACACTTTGTAGACCAGGCTGGCCTCAAACTCAAATCCGCCTGCCTCTGCCTCCCAAGTGCTGGGATTAAAGGTGTGTGCCACCACCCCCCCCCCATAGGATCCTTTTTTAACACTTAGCTTTAAAAAGCATAATATAGAAAAAAACTTATGGAGGAATTGCATGTTTAATAACGGGCAGATAATATTGGCATGTAGATTTTACTGATAATTTTTTTTGATTAGCTAAATTTAATACAGTTTATTTAAATAGTTAAAAAGTAGTTTTCAAGTGCCATAAACCACATCAGATATGGTCAAGGGTTTGTCAAGCTATTTCCAGGACAGTTTTTATATACATGGTATATGTATATTACTACTAACTGACAGTTGTCCAGTGTTAAAAAGTAATGGCTTTATTCCTAGAAGTAACCTGATGTTTAAAATAAACCTTAATTTCTAAGGATTTTATTAGAGTTCATCATTGTGGCATTTTAAAAGTTGAACTTTAATGAAAGAGTATCAGAAGAATTATGTAAGTAAGCGTTCTTGAGTAACATTACTATAAAGGATGCCAGTGAATGGGCAGATATGGCTCAAAAATGTATTAAGCTAACACTTGGTAAGATTTTTTTATGTAAGATAATGAGTTGATGGAAAAGTTTAAATATCATTTTTTCTCAGAATTGGGGGTAAGAGTAAAAACCTCACAAGGAAAGCATCTTTAGGTAAAATACTTATGTTTTGAGTTTGGAGTGTCTTGGTGATCTCCATAGTTTGGAGAAAATTCACTTTTTATGTACTTGGGAGGGGATGAGAGTGTTTTTTTCTATTTTATTTTTTTTAGACAGAATCAAACAACACAGGCTATTAATCCTTCTGCTTCAGTTTCCTAAGTGCTAGAATTATAGTCATGGACCACCACACCCTGCTAATTAGGAATTTTTAAGGCATTTTCCATCAGCCATCATTGCCTGTTAGGTGTTGCCTTAGTGCTTTTAATTATCTACTAAGAAATCTTGGCATATATGTAGGGTAGGGAGAGGACTTCAGAAACTACATTTATGAAGGCTGGTTCCACTAGAGGAACCAAGGCAGATATGTCACAACCACCTGAAACACCAGTTCCAGGTGTACCTACAGTTACATGCATGACCCAAACAGAACACACACATGCCCAGAAGTGTGAAAGTACTTACATTGCTCAATAGCTAATTTAAATAGATTTCTATCTTTTCTTTGGGCCATTGAAATACTTATAAGTATGATTAAGGAATTAAACTTTAAGGGAGATAGGTGGGTCTCTCTGAGTTCAGGCCAGCCTGGTCTACAGAATAAGTTCCAGGACAGTCAAGGCTACACAGTAAAACCCCTTCAAAAAAGAAATAAGAAATCAAACTTTGTCAGACAGGCATGGTGATGTGCATATATGATCACAGTGCTCAGTACTGGGAAAAGGCTGAGGCAGGAAGATTGACAAGTTTGAGACCAGGCAGGATTACATGAGACTTCAAAAAAGATACAGTAGTGGGGGAAACAGATGACCCTTGTAGAAATGAGTTCCTTAATTGGGATTATTGGTTCACTTAAAACTAAGGATCATACTTAAATTTAGATTGCAGCATTAAGAATCATTTTGTGACTACTTGAACAATTCTCTTGATAGTTTTAAATTTGCTGCTTAGAAATTTTATTTTTCATGGTCTTAGAGATTTATTATAGAAAACAGAGAGAAGGTAGAAAAGTAGAAGCCAGTCATGGCCACATGGAGAGAGGGGGAAGGGATGGAGAGAGCTAGAAACTTTAAAGTTCTTTTGACTTACTAAAAAGTGTTCACATCTCTGCAGGAATGAATAGCAACTTTTGAACCTCTCATTTAAAGCTCCCTATTGGACAGACAGTAGGTATTGTGCTTTGAACAACATATGGCTGTATAAAGTAATCCAAATTAGTGTTAATATTAAGGAATCTCAGAATGAGAGGAAGTTTATACTAGTATTCTAGAGATCATACAGCAGGCACCCATTTGTTTATAGAGGTTAGCAGACAATCACTAGGCTGTATACTATATAGTTAAACCTTGTGACTACAGAATAAAAATGGGGTGGATTTCATACTTCCTATGTACTAAAGATAGATTATAAAGTATTGAGTTTTCTGATTATCTGTTCAGCTCCTTCCCCCTACCCCCCAGACAGGGTTTCTCTGTGTAGCCCTGGCTGTCCTGGAACTCACCCTGTAGACCAGGCTGGCCTTGAACTTAGAATCTGTCTGCCTTTGCCTCCCATGTGCTGGGATTAAAGGCGTGGCACCACTACTGCCCAGTGTGTTCAGCTTTTCTTAAAGCACAAGAAAAATCCAGTTCTTGTATGCTACAAAAATACATTTGTTGTAAGCTCGAAAGCTTTTGTGCTTCACACAAAATTTGAAAAACTTACCTGGCTCTCTACAGTATGGAAGAGAGATATCCATTATAGAACAAGTAATGGCTTGTTGGCAAATTGAATTGCTGGCAAAACTTAAAATGGGTTTTAAAGGCTAAATGAGTGAGGTCCACTTTAGTCACGTAGCTAGTTTCAGAGTTGACCATACTAAAGTAGCTTAATAGAAATAACAGATCCACCGGGTGGTGGTGGCGCATGCCTTTAATCCCAGCACTTGGGAGGCAGAGGCAGGCGGATTTCTGAGTTCGAGGCCAGCCTGGTCTACAGAGTGAGTTCCAGGACAGCCAGGGCTACACAGAGAAACCCTGTCTTGAAAATCAAAAAAAAAAAAAAGAAAAGAAAAGAAAAAAGAAATAACAGATCCATAGGCTGTTAATTATGACTGTTGTATTGAGGTAGGGTATGGATTATAGAATAATATCTCATTCCTTGAAGCTAGTTGTGGCAGCTCTACTGGAGATGGAGGCTAGAGAATTCCCACCAATTTGAGGCAAGCTTGAGCTGTAGTGTAAGACTCTGTCGTGGTCTTAAAACATTTCATTCAAAATAGTTGCAGATTAAAAAGAAACAATTAGGGAGGGCAAGCAATACTTGAAGAAAAAATGTAATATATGTGATCTATAAAAATGTTGACCAGAATACTTAATATTCTGGATAAAGGGCATTTATTAACAGTTTTGCAGTGAACATTTTTAGCTCTATTAAGGGTGGGAAAGTTTCTGTTTTGTTTGTTTTTTACAGTTTCTGTTTTGTTTGTTTTTCATTAGGTCAGTTGATGAATTGGTATGCATTCTAATATTCAGAAAATTAATTTCCTATCTAAAAAGTAGTTATATGACTTAAAAATATTAGATGCCTTATATGTGTTATGTGATTATCTTTTGTTTTTATTAAGGAAGTATACATAACAATTAAATCGAGGACATTTTACTTATCCATTGCTTTCATAAAGTAAAAACAAATTCTGTCTTGATATTTGGTTCACTAGACAGAATTTTCTTGTTCTTCAATTATTCTGTATTGTCTTTTATTATTATTTTAGTTTGGTAAGACTGAAACAGTTATGAATTATTCAGTTGTGGGGAATTTCTATATCACAGATGATTATTAGGTAGCTAAATCATGGCTGCATTTGTTTCTGTTCCTGAGCTTGATAATGGATATCTAAGAGACTATTTCTTTGTAGTCAGTGTCTTTTCGTCTTTTAAAAAAAAGTAGCATCTCCCTCACCTTGAAAGACTGAATGTTGGCAATGAGTTTTCATTAATGAAAATAGTATTCTGGACCTGTAGGTAAAACTGTTTATAGCAATGAATATTTAAATAAGGGTTCTATCTTAGGAGTTGTATTATTTAATTGAAAGAAATGTATGCTGAGAAGTCTTAAGTTTTCCATGGAATAAGAAGACATTTAAAATGTACATAATGGGTTTTGGTTATATTTATTTGATTATAAAATTACTAAATGGTTATAAATCTTACCTTAGGACTAGACACTTTGAGGAAGTCTTGAAAATTGGGGCTGCTCTATAAAATATGTTCTAGGTTGAAAAACTAACTTTAAATGGGAAGTTCAATATGCCACCTAAGAGTTTCTTTGAATTAAAAGTTAGCTTCGTTATTAGTATTAAGTTGAACTTGTAAGACTATTCAGTAACATTCTAGTTAAACAGATGTATCAGAGGTGAAGATAAATTAATGAGCATCTTATTTTTAGAATAGGTTGTAGTGGCAACCTACTAAAAGTCTACAAAGTGGAGGTGCTTCATATGAAAGACTTGCTTATTTTTGTCTTTCTAGAGCTGAAAATTGGTACCTTATCTTTCCCATCCCTTTTTATGATATTCCCAACCCCCAATTATGAAGATAAGCAAATCCTGAGCAATTGTGGTTTTTATCTCTAGTGAAAATTGTAGCCTTTATAGAACTAATTTTATCATTTTACAAAGTTTTCAGTTTGACCTTTTTAAAGAGTAAAAGGCATAGGTTTGCTTTTATTATGACTACTGCTGACTTATTGGTAAAACAGGCAGATGTAGAAAGGATGACCACTGCTGCCAGAAACTGCTTTGGGCATTTTGCTGTGTGTTGAGACTTTGTTCTAATGGCCTTTCCTTGAGTGTTTTCCATTTATCATTTACAGGCCTAAACATTTATTACTTGTTAACTGAGGTTCTACTGTAAGTAAATCATCTAAGTTAGTTAGATGTGATTTAGTGGGTAATTCTTTTTTGTCAGTGTGTTTACGTGATTACTTTGGTCGTCTAAGGATTCCTGCACGTGAAAAAGGCTAGTTGACAGTTTAGAGGAATTAGCATTTTTTCCATTTTATATGAGTTCTGCAAAAAGTAGAAAAGGAGTCTCACCATAGATAGGACGCCGGGGCTGTAAGATTTGATAGAATCTAGACGCTAAGATTTTATCTGTTAAAAAAACTAATACTTTTATTTGGCATGCATATATAAATATATATGTACGTAAATATCAGCAAATTGCTTCTTGCTCAGTATTGTACTTGAACAGAAGGAGCAGTGCTAAGTGGAACTTTAAGCAGTAGGGTTTGGTAGATGGCTGTGTAATAAGGATAACATTTATCAAAAGCAGTTTGAAAAGGGTGTTACTGATGTGCGTAAATGTTAAGACAAAGTTTAATTTTTTTAACATTTTACTAATACTGCTTTTTGTCTTTACAGGAAAATGTTTATAGGAGGCCTTAGCTGGGACACCACAAAGAAAGATCTGAAGGACTACTTTTCCAAATTTGGTGAAGTTGTAGACTGCACTCTGAAGTTAGATCCTATCACAGGGCGATCAAGGGGTTTTGGCTTTGTGCTATTTAAAGAGTCGGAGAGTGTAGATAAGGTAGTGTGTTATATATACATATATATTCTGATTAATGAAACCTGGAGAGTTTGATACAGTAAACTTGTGTTATTTGTTGGTTCTCTTTTATAAGGAAGAAGAGATGCATTTCTTATATTTTTTTGTTGTTTGAAACAAGGTTCTGTGTAGCTTAGGCTGACCTCAAGTTGTACACATGGCTGAGGCTCCAAGTGTTGGGACAGTTGAGGTGCCCTAACACACCCTGTTCTTGCCAGTATATTTTTTGAAGTGAGAAGTTATGTAATTATTTACTGAATACTTTCCATGTGCCAGCCTTCTTAAATTGAAAATGACTTTTAAAAAGGACAGAGATTTGTCTGAGGGTGAAAGCTTGTGGTTAGTATATATATTATTTATGTTCAGTCCCAAGAGGATAGAGGGGGATTTTAAAGTCTTAATTAATTAGTATGTTATAAGCAGTATGACAAGTTGGCAAAAAGGGCCCGTTTTACAATAATTTTAGATAAAAGCTTTCCCCTTTTACTCTTGATTCTCAGTATAGAGTAGTTCTCTCAGATAAATGTCTACAGGATGATCAACTTTTGATTAAGTCATTATTTTGGTTCTACACTGAGGGGGAGTAGCAACCGTTGTTTACACTGTTACTGGTTAAAGGTGATGGTTACCTAGTAATGAATTCAGTTGGGGTTGTGCTTCCCTACATCTATTCTTAGTGACTTTATACTTGGGCACTAGTTTGTATTAGTTGATGTCATAATTACTCTTGTACTTGACAGTTAAGCTAGCTGACATAGTGTTAGTACGTTGTGTGATTATTTTTAAGTATTTTATTTTCTGAACAGTAGTTAAGCTTTACAAATTAAAGTGAAAATTTTAATTTCCTTAGGTCATGGATCAGAAAGAACATAAATTGAATGGGAAAGTCATCGATCCTAAAAGGGCCAAAGCCATGAAAACAAAAGAGCCCGTCAAAAAAATTTTTGTTGGTGGCCTTTCTCCAGACACACCGGAAGAAAAAATAAGAGAGTACTTTGGTGGTTTTGGTGAGGTATGTTGTGTTTTGATGCAATTTATGTCAAAATTAATGTGTGATTGCACGTTATAAGTGGATTTGGTTATCTAGTTTTTTCAGAGTTGTGAAATACTTTTGGTAATAAGGGTATTGATACAAGCAGATCTGAAGATTGCATAGTTTTTTTATTTTCTGAGCATATATATATAATATATATATATATAATATATATATATAGTAACAGATACAAAGATGAAATAAACAATCCCCAACTGCAAAGAAGGCCTTGTTAGGTAATATAGGCTGTCTTTGAACTTCTCTTTTTCTCCTTGAACTCTGGACTTAAGTCATCTTCCTGCTTCTGCCCTACATAGACTTCAGGAATGACCCATTGTGTCTGAGTTAGACAGCATTCTTACCTCAGAATTTAGTGGAAAAGAACAGGAAGGCAGTATGAGGAGGAGGAGGAGATCAAGATTAACTTACTGAGCTCTGGAAGGAGACACTTAAGAATAAGGAAGTAATAAGGACAGACTAGTAGAGCATCTTGCCAACTCAAATATATGTAAGTACAGTTTAATGAGACTAGATTTAGTGACATAAAAATACTATACTCAAAAATCCAGGTATATAAAGCTTCTTAGTAGTTGTAGGAACAAGCAGAAGTTGGATTGCTTCTGCCTGGAATAGCCACATGTTCTTCAGTTTGCAGTACTGTTGCTAGATTTATATATCTTTATTCTCAAGTGCAGATTCTGCCTTGCTTTTTTCTTTTTTTTTTTTTTGTTTTTTGTTTTTTCGAGACAGGGTTTCTCTGTATAGCTCTGGAATGACTGTTGTTTCTTTTTTTGTGGCACTGTGGGTTTGTGATTCCTGAGTTAGGTAGAAATACTGATAAACCACTAACGATTGGTTTTATGATTTTAAGTGTGAGGCCTTAGGGAAGTTGGAGGTTCTAATTGAAGAATATCCTTAAAATATTAGAAAAATAGGGAGACAGCAGAATATAGCCTGAGAGTTAGTTGAATGCATTTTCTTTGTGCCACTTTCCCTGTAGTATGTAAGTTATTAATGACAATAGAACACAAACTAGAATACTGAGTCTTTGTTTTTTT
>JADRCC010543055.1:0-10663 GCA_019843855.1 Hylomyscus alleni
GATTAACTTGTCCATTAATTCTACTTAGGCCATGGTAAAGTTTCATAAGACAGAAATAAGTAAATATAAGGATTTACACACACACACAAAAAGATTTGAGTAGGAAATTTGATTGGGATTGCATGAATCTGTAGATTGCTTTTCGTAAGATGGCTATTTTCACTATATTAATCCTGCCAATCCATGAGCATGGGATATTTTTCCATCTTCTAAGGTCTTCTTCAATTTCTTTCTTCAGAGACTTGAAGTTCTCGTCATACAGATCTTTCACTTGCCTATTTAGATTCACACCAATAATATGTAATATTATTTGTGGCTTTTGTAAAGGGTGTCATTTCCCTACTTCCTTTCTAAGCATGTTTATCCTTTGGGTATAGTAAGGCTACTAATTTGTTTGAGATAATTTTATATCTAGACACTTTTCTGAAGTTGTTTATCAGCTATAAGAGTTCTCTGGTGGAGTTTTGGGGGTCACATAAGTATACTATCATGTCATCTACAAATATTAATATATTGACTTCTTCCTTTTCAATTTATATCCCTTTTGACCTCCTTTTGTTCTTTAATTGCTCTAGCTAGAACTTCAAGTACCATATTGAATAGATAGGGAGAGAGAGGACAACCTTGTCCAGTTCCTGATTTTAGTGGGATTACTTCCAGTTTCTCTCCATTTAGTTTGATGTTAGCTACTGATTTGCTGAATAATGTTTTTACTATGTTTAGGCATGGGCCTTGAATTCCTGACCTTTCCAAGACTTTTAACATGAATGAATGTTGAATTTTGTCAAATGCTTTTTCAGCATCTAATGAAATGATGATATAGATTTTTTTTTTCTTTGAACTCCTTTAGGTAGTGGATTACATTGATGAATTTCTATATATTGAATCATCCCTACATTCCTGATATAAAGCCTACTTGATCATGGTAAATGATCGTTTTGATGTGTTCTTGGATTTGGTTTTTAAGAACTTTATTAAGTACTTTTTGCATTGATATTCATAAGGGAAATTGTTCTGAAGTTCTCTTTGATGGGTCTTTGTGTGATTTTGGTATCAGTGTAACTGTAGCTTCATTGAGTGAATTTGGTAGTGTTCCTTCTGTTTCTATTTTGTGAAATAGTTTGAAGAGTATTGGTATTAGGTCTTCTTTGAAGGTCCGATAGAATTCGTCACTAAACCCATCTGGTCCTTTACTTTTTTGGTTAGGAGACTTCTAATGACTGCTTCTGTTCTTTAGGGGTTATGGGACTATTTAGATACTTTATCTGATCCTGATTTAACTTTGGTATTTGGTATCTGTCTAGAAAATTGTCCATTTCATCCAGATTTTCCAGTCTTGTTGAGTATAGGCTTTCACAGTAGGATCTTAAGTTTTTTTTTAATTTCCTCAGTTTCTGTTGTTATATCTCCCTTTTCATTTCTGATTTTGCTAATTTGGATACTGTCTCTGTGTCCTCTGGTTAGTCGGCTAAGGGTTTATCTATCTTGTTCATTTTCTCAAAGAATCGGCTCCTGGTTTGGTTGATTCTTTGTATAGTTCTTTTTGTTTCTACTTAGTCTATCTTAGCCCTGAGTTTGATTATTTCCTGCCTTCTACTCCTCTTGGATGTGTTTGCTTCTTTTTGTTCTAGAGCTGTCAGATATGCTGTTAAACTGCTCTCTCTGGTTTCTTTTAGGAGACACTCAAAGCTATGAGTTTTCCTCTTAGCACTACTTTCATTGTGTCCCATAAATTTTGGTCATTAAATTCTAAAAAGGCTTTAATTTCTATCCTTATTTCTTCCTTGACCAATTTATCATTGACTTGAATATGTTTACCTTTCATGGGAATATGGGATATCTGTTGTTTTTGTTGCTATGGAAGACCAGCCTTAATCCAAAGTGATCTGATAGGATGCATGGGATTATTTCAATCTTCTTATATCTGTTGAGGTCTGTTTTGTGACCAATTATATGGTCAATTTTGGAGAAAGTACCATGAGATGCTGAGAAGGTATATTCTTTTGATTTAGAATTAAATGTTCTATAGATATCTGTTAAATCCATTTGTTCCATAACTTCTGTTAGTTGCACTGTAACTCTGTTTAGTTTGTATTTCCATGAGCTGTACACTGATGAAAGTGGGATATTGAACTCTCCCACTATTATTATGTGAGGTATAATGTGTGCTTTGAGCTTTAGTAAAGTTTCTTTTATGAATGTGTGTGCCTTGGTATTTGGAGCTAGATGTGCAGAATTGAGATTTCTTCTTTGCAGGTTTTTCCTTTCATGAGTATGAAGTGTCCTTCCTTATCCTTTTTGATAACTTTTGGTTGAAAGTCTATTTTATCTGATATTAGAATGGCTACTCCAGCTTGTTTGGGGGATCATTTGCTTAGAAAATTGTTTTCCAGTCCTTTACTCTGGCTAGTATCTGTCTTTGACACTGAGCTATGTTTCCTGTATGCAGCAAATTACTGGGTCCTGTTTATGAATCCAGTCTGTTAGTCTGTCTTTTTATTGGGGAATTGAGTCCATTGATATTAAGAAGTATTAAGGAATAGTGATTGTTGCTTCCTGTTATTTTTGATGTTATTTTTATGTTTGTGTGGCTATCTTTTGGATTTGTTTAAAGAAGATTACTTTCTTGCTTTTTCTTGGGTGTAGTTTCCCTCATTGTGCTGGAATTTTCCATTTATTATCCATTTTAGGGCTAGATTTGTAGAAAGATATTGTATAAATTTGTTTCTGTCATGGGATATCTTGATTTCTCCATTTATGGTAATTGAGAGTTTTGTTGGGTAGTTGTTTGGGCCTGCATTTGTGTTTTCTTAGGGTCTATATGACATCTGCCCAGGATCTTCTAGCTTTCATATTCTCTGGTGAGAAGTCTGGTGTAATTCCGATAGGTATGCCTTTATATGTTACTTGACCTTTTTCCCTTACTGCTTTTAATGTTTTTTCTTTGTTTAGTGCATTTGGTGTTTTGACTATTTTGTGATGGGAGAAATTTCTTTTCTGGTCCAATCGATTTGGAATTTTGTTGGCCTCTTGTATGTTTATGGGCATCTCTTTCTTTAGGTTAGGGAAGTTTTCTTCTACAATTTTGTTGAAGATATTTACTGTCCCTTTAAGTTGGAGATCTTCGCTCTCTTTTATACCTTTTATCCTTAGGTTTGGTCTTCTCATTGTGTCCTTGATTTCCTGGATGTTTGGGGTTAAGAGCTTTTTGCATTTTGCATTTTCTATTGCAAGGACTATTGTGTCGATGTTTTCTATGGTGTTTTCTGCACCTGAAATTCTCTCTTCTATCTCTTGTGTTCTCTTGGTGATGCTTGCAACCTTATTTCTGATCTCTTTCCTAGGTTTTCTATCTCCAGGGTTGTCTCCCTGTTTGATTTATTTATTGTTTCTACTTCTAGTTTTAGATCCTGGATAGTTTTGTTCAATTCCTTCACCTGTTTGGTTGTATTTTCCTGTAATTCTCTAAGGGATTTATGTGTTTCCTCTTTAAGGGCTTCTAGCTGTTTGCCTGTGTTCTCCTATATTTCTTTAAGGGAGTTATTTATGTCCTTCTTAAAGTCCTCCATCATCATCATCATCATGAGATGTGACTTTTAAATCCAAATGTTGCTTTTCTGGTGTGTTGAGGTATTCAGGCCTTTCTGTTGTAGGAGAACTGGGTTCTGATGAGGCCATGTAGCCTTGGTTTCTGTTGGTAAGGTTCTTGTGCTTGCTTTTCACCATCTGGTTATCTCTGGTGTTAGTCGGTCTTCCTATCTCTGGCTTTAGCTTGTCCCTCCTGTGGACCTGTAAGCCTATGTCCACACTTCTGGGAGACCAGCTCTCCCCTTGCAGGAACCACACATAGAGGGCTGTGGAATAGCCCCAGCTCCTGGGTGCAGATGGAAGTAGGAAGGACCCTGTCCCAGCTACTCCACAGCTTCTGCAGCCTGTGTGCTCCTGGCTGGTCCAGCCTTAGACAATCACTGGAGAGAAAATGGTGATCTTACCTCTGAGTCCAAGAGTCAGAGCACTCCCTGGACATGAGTTCTCCCCTGGCAGGAACCATGCACCAAATGCTGTAGGCCTGACCTCAAATTTTAAAACATGGCTATAGTTATAAAAATAGCATGGCATTGGCTCAAAAATAGACATGTCATGTCAATCAGTGGAATAAAATGTCACAGAAATAAATGTTCACACCTATAGACACCCTTTTTTGTGTGTGTAGCCCTGGATGTCCTGGAACTCACTCTATAGACCAGGCTGACCTAGAACTCAGAAATCTGCCTGCTTCTGCCTCCCAAGTGCTGGGATTAAAGGCGTACCCCACTACTGCCAAGCTAGACACCATATTTTTGATGAAGAGGCCAGAAATGCATACTAGAAACAAGATAGAATCTTCAAAAATGGATGTCTGAATGTTGAAGAATGCAAACCGATCCATACTTATCACCCTGAACAAAACTCAACTCCAAATGGATCAAAGACTTAATTATAAAACTACGTATACTGACCCTGATAGAAGATAAAGTAGGGCATAGACTTGGACTCCTTGCACAAGAAAAGATTTCCTGAACAGAATACTGTTAATGGGTATAGAAGGAATGAGTCAGCACATCCTGACTGGTTTCCCATAATGGCTCAGGAGTACACAAAAGCTGCTTCTGGATTCGACCAACCTTGAAATCTGTTTGATGCCTGGAGACAAATGACAACAGACCACATGACCAGAACAACTAATCCAAATGGTGCCAGCTTCAGGGAGTGAACTGTCATGGGCCAATAAGGCACAGAAGAAGGGTATAAAAGCACTCCCCCATTCTACAATAAATGAGTTTGTTTCCACTTCTCACCTGACTCCCTGAGTCTGTGTCATTGATACTGCACCTTCTTAGCTGCTACCTCCAAGGACCATCTTAAGGAGCCAAGGGCTAGAGCAACAATGAGGCCACTAAGATCACTAAGGGCACTGTGACCTTCGCTTTTCCTCTATCTGTTTGACCCCCTTAAAGGTGGACAATGTTACCCAGAGAAGAGAGTCCAAATTCATACGTGGTCTCAGCCATTCATTAACTACTCTCTCTATTGTCTCAAGAGATTCAGAGTTTGAATTTGAGCAGAGTAGAAGTAGAACCTCATGAAACTAAAAAGCTTTTGTAGTGCAAAGGACAGCACCATTCAGATATAGCTACAGCCTATAGATGTGGATTTTTTTTAACAACTACTCATCCAACGGAAGGCTGATATGATATTATAGATAGATAGATAGATAGATAGATAGATAGATAGATAGATATTAAGAAAACAATGCAGGGACTAGAGAGATGGCTCAGCAGTTAAGAACAGTGAGTATTCTTCTAGAGATCCTGAATTCAATTCCCAGCAACCACATAATGACTCACAACCATCTGCAATGGGATCAGATGCCCTCTTCTTGTGTATCTGAAGATAGCAACAATATATATATATATATATATAAATTAATGATTATAAAAGAAAAATAGTGCAATCAAAAATGGTGTATGACTCAAATCAGAAAATCCTTGAAAAAGAAAACTGAAGTGACTGAGAAAAAAAATGTTCAACCTCTTTAGTCATCAGTGAAATTCAAACCAAATGAAGTTGACATTCCATCTTCTTACACCTTTCAGAGTGGCTAAGATCAAAAATTCAAGTGATGGTTCATGCTGACAAGGATATGAAGTAAGGGGAACATCCCTCCATTGCTGATGGTAATGAAAGCCTATACAACCACCATAGAAATCACAGTTTCTGGCAGTTTCTCAGAAAACTTGGAATCAATTTGCTTCAAGTCTTCATTTTTTTTCCTTTTTCTTTTTTCCTTTTTTTTACACTCCATATATTATCCCACCCCCTTTCTACTCTCCAACTGTTCCACATCCCATATCTCCTCCCTACCTCCCTGTCTTCACATGGATGTCCCTACCTCTACCCCACCTGACCTCTAAACTCCCTGGGGACTCCAGTCTCTTGAGGGTTAGGTGCATCATCTCTGAATAAACACAGACACATAACTGCTGTATGTGTGTTGGGGGCCTCATATCAACTGGTGCATGCTGCCTCTTTGGTGGTCCAGTGTTTGAGAGATCTAGGGGGTCCAGATTAATAAGAACTGTTGGTCAGCATACAGGATCACCCTTCTCCTCAGCTTCCTTCAGCCATCCCTAATTCTATACATTGAACCCCACACAATAATAGTGGGAGACTTCAACACCCCACTCTCACCAATGGACAGGTCATTGAAACAGAAACTAAAGAGACATAGTGAAACTAAAAGAAGTTATGAACCAAATGGATTTAACAGATATCTATAGAACATTTCACCCTAAAAAAAAGAATACACCTTCTTCTCAGCACCTCATGGTACCTTCTCCAAAATTGACCATATAATTGGTCATAAAACAACCCTCAATGAATACAAGAAGATGAAATAATTCCATATATCCTATCAGATCACCATGCCCTAAGGCTAGTCCTCAAAAACTACAGAAAGACCACATACACATGGAAACTGAACAACTCCCTACTCAATAATTTGGTCAGGGAAGAAAGACAGAAAGAAAGAAAGAAATTGAAGACTTCCTGGAATTTAATGAAAATGTTGACACATCATATCCAAACTTATGGGGCACAATGAAAGCAGTGCTAAGAGGAAAGTTCATAGCACTAAGTGCCCTGGTAAAGAAACTCGAGAGATCTTACACTAGCAACTTAACAGAACACCTGAGAGCTCTAGAACAAAACAAAGCAAACTCACCCAAGAGGAGTAGAATGCAGGAAATGGTCAAACTCAGGGCTGAAATCAGCCAAATAAAAACAAAGAAAACAATACAAAGAATCAACAAAATCAGAAGCTGGTTCTTTGAGAGAATCAACAAGATAGATAAACCCCTAGCCAAACTAACTGAAGGACTGAGAGACAGTATTCAAATTAACAAAATCAGAAATGAGAAGGGATACGTAACAACATAAACGGAGGAAATTCAAAAAATCATCAGATCCTACTATAAAAGCCTATATTCAATAAAACTGGAAAATCTAGATGAGATGGATTGTTTTCTAGACAAATACCACATAACAAAGTTAAATCAAGAGCAAGTAAACTATCTAAACAGTCCATATCTCACAAGGAAATAGAAGTCATTAAAAACCTCCCAACCAAAAAAAGCTCAGGGTCAGATGGATTTAGTGTAGAATTCTACCAGACCTTCAAAGAAGACCTGATACCAATTTTCCTCAAGCTACTCCGTAAAATAGAAAGAGAAGGAACACTACCTAATTCTTTCTATGAAGCCACAATTACTCTGACACCTAAACCACAAAAGGACCCAACCAAAAAAGAGAACTTCAGACCAATCTCGCTTATGAATATCAATGCAAAAAATACTCAATAAAATTCTTGCAAACTGAATCCAAGACCACATCAAAACCATCATTCACCACTTTCAAGTAAGCTTCATCCCAGGGATGCAAATTTGGTTTAATATACAAAAATCCACTAACATAATCCACTATATAAACAAGCTCAAAGAAAAAAAACACATGATCATCTCCTTAGATGCAGAAAAAGCATTTAATAGAATACAACACCCCTCAATGTTAAAATTATTGGAGAGACTAGGAATTCAGAGCCCATACCTAAACATAATAAAAACAATTTACTTAAAACCAACAGCCAATATCAAATTAAATGAAGACATACTTGAAGCAATCCCACTGAAATCAGGGACAAGACAAGGATGCCCACTCTCCTCATATCTATTCAATATAGTACTTGATGTGCTAGTTAGAACAATAAGACAACAAAAGGAAATCAAGGGGATACAAATTGGCAAAGAAGAAATAAAGGTATCACTATTTGCAGATGATATGATAGTATACATAAGCGACCTCAAAAATTCTACCAGAGAATTTCTCCAGCTGATAAACAACTTCAGCAAAGTAACCGAATATAAAGTTAACTCAAGTAAATCAGTAGCTTTACATTATACAAATGATAATCAGGCTGAGAAAGAAATTAGGGAAACAACTTCCTTCATAATAGCCACAAATAATATAAAATATCTTGGGGTAACTCTAACCAAACAAGTGGAAGACCTGTGTGGCAATTACTTCAAGTTTCTCAGCAAAGAAATCAAAGATCTTAGAAAATGGAGCAATCTCCTATGCTCATGGACTGGCAGAATTAACAGTAAATATGGCCATCCTGCCAAAGGCAATCTATAGATTCAATGCAATCCCCACCAAAACCCCAATACAATTCTTCAAAAGACATGCAAAAAGCAATTTTGAATTTCATATGGAAAGGCAAAAAACCCAGAATAGAGAAAACCATTCTTAACAATAAAAGAAGGGCTGGGGGAATCACCATCCCTGACCTCAAGCTTTACTACAGAACAATAGTAAAAAAAAAAAACCGGATGGTATTGGTACAGAGATAAACATGTTGATCAATAGAATACAACTGAAGACACAGAAATAAAACTAAACACTTAGGAACACTTGATCTTTGACAAAGAAGTCAAAAATATACAATGGAAAAAAGAAAGTATCTTCAATAAATAGTGCTGGTTTAATTGGCTGTCTGTATGTAGAAAAATGAAAATATACCCATATTTGTCACCTTGTATAAAGCTCAAGTCCAAGTGGATCAAGGACTTCAATATAAAGCCAGATACACTGAATCTAATAGAAGAGAAAGTGGGGATGAACCTTGAACTCATTGACACAGGGAAATTTCCTAAACAGAACTCCCAGGACTCATGTTCTAAGATCAAGAATTGATAAATGGGACCTCATGAAACTGGAAAACTTTTGTAAGGCAAGTACATAGTCAATAAGACAAATCAGCAACCTACAGATTGGGAAAAAAATCTTAACCTACCCCACATCTGATAAAGGGCTAATATCCAAAATATATAAAGAACTCAAGAAGCTAAACTCCAAAAAAAAAAAAAAAAAAAACCAAACCACCCAATCAAAAAATGGGGTATAGAACTAAACCAAGATTTCACAACTGAGGAATCTCAAATGGCTGGGAAGCACCTAAAGAAATGTTCAGAGTCCTTAGTGATCAGAGAAATGCAAATCAAAACAACCCTAAGATTCAACCTTACACCAATCAGAATGGCTAAGATCAAGATTACAAGTGACAATACATGTTGGAGAGGATGTAGAGAAAGAGGAACACTCCTCCATTGCTGGTGGGATTACAAACTGGTACAACCACTCTGGAAATCAATCTGGAGGTTCCTTAGAAAATTGAAAATAGATCTACCTGAAGACTCAGCTATACTACTTTTGGGAATATACTCAAAAGATGCCCCACCATGCCACAAGGGCATTTGTTCCACTGTGTGATAGCCAGAAACTGGAAATAACCTGGATGTCCCACGGCAGAAGAATGGATACGGAAAATGTATTTCATTTACACAATAGAATATTACTCAGCTATTAAGAACCAGGACATCCTGAGTTTTGCAGGAAAATGGGTAGAACTAGAAAATATCATCCTGAGTGAGGTAACTCAGACCCAATAGGACATGCACGGTATGTACTAATTGATAAGTGGATGTTAGCCAGAAACCAAAACAAAAACAAAAACAACACAGAATACCCAAGATACAGTCCACAGAACTCAAAAAGGTCAACAAGCTGAAGTGCCAAAGTAAGGACACCTCAATCCCCACTAGGGAGGGAAAAGAAATCAATCACAAGTGGGAAGGGAGGGAGGGACCTGCAGATACGAATACTGTCTATCTTGGTCTAGTCTAGCCCTCAGCATACCACTACTTGTCCACCTCTGTATCAAAAATAAGATCTGTGATTACTAGGTATTTTATAATTTATCAAGTTAGGAGACCGCTAGCCCTCACCAACCCAAAACTAAGAATGTCACCAGATAGCATCTAGACCTATAGAAACTTTCTCCATCTTGTTGTAAATGCCTCTCAATTATCTGCCAATGCATTTTAAATTCAATTTGATTTATGACATTTTTCCTGTTGTTCTACAAAACTATAAAACTCCATGAAACTGCTTTCCCATTGGAACGTAGAATCTGAGGTAACCTAAACCTGTGTTCCCAGTTCATGATCACTCAGATTGCTCCAGAATAAACTATGTGTTTGTTTTCCTTTAAGATGAGAGCTGTGGATTTTATATTGACAATTATGGTACCAGAAAATGGAACTCCAAGAACAATCAACTTTTACCAGAGAAATCACCTGAATGGAAGCCAGGTATATCCATGGATCAACTGAGTCCTGGCCATCTGGTCTTACTCCTACAGGGGATTGTTGGTGAGTTCCTTCTGGAGTTCAGGGCTCCCTTGGTTTAGTAGATGATCCTGTTGTTTATTCTGAGCTGAAGTTTAGGATTTCTTTTTTTTTTTTTCTCGAGACAGGGTTTCTCTGTATAGTCCTGGCTGTCCTAGAACTCAATCTGTAGATCAGGCTGGTCTCAAACTCAGAAATCCACCTGCCTCTGCCTCCCAAGTGCTAGGATTGAAGGCATGCATCATCTCTGCCTGGCCTTTGTTTACTTTCAAATTAATTGCCTCAAAGTGTATATTGTTGTTCTGCTTTGAAAATATTTTGGTCTAGCATTTTGGGTTTTGTCTTGTTTGTCTTGTTTTTCTTTGTCCTTGAAATATTTC
>JADRCC010543079.1:0-11703 GCA_019843855.1 Hylomyscus alleni
AAAAAAAAAACCAACTCTTGTAAGTTAACCTCTGACCTCTACATGAGTGCTGGAACATTCGAGTGCCCCCCCCCACATAATAATAGTAAATACAATAGCATTGTGAAAAAAGAAAAAGCATCCAGGCAGGAGTGGGTGGTAGAGTATTCCAGATAGCTTGAATAGGGTGCATCTGAGACCTGAGGTCTGTCATCAGGCTTTTAGCCACATGGGGGTCATTGCCATCTTAAAAGCCGTCTCCTCAGCATAGTGGAAACACGGGTTTACCTGGGCAGAGTGTAGACAGTTCTGAAGGTCAGTGATCAGGGAAGGCAGAGCCAGAGGCAACTGTTTAAGATATAGCTTACCTACATTTGAAGAGTCCTATGCAACCATGCAGTCAAGATGCACTTCACTGACATCACCTTCTGCCCCTCTCCATCCTCCTGACATCACCTTCTGCCCCCTCTCCATCCTCCTGCTGCAGGCATGCCTGGGGCTGCTTTTCACGTGACTGAGCATGTCATGGAGGTTGTGTCCCACACCATGCCTCTGCTCTGCCCATCTCCCAGATGTATCCATGCTAACGTGGTCATTGGAGGGTCCCCCTCTATTTGTTAAGCCATGATCCGTGTGTGGACACGCTCCAGTTTGATTGCCCGTTACTTACAGGACACCAGACTTGACCCCACTTTTAGCTAGGATGTTTAAAGACACTATGAACATTTGTTGACAAATCTTGGAACATTAATTTTTTTTTCTCTTGGACAGAAATTGTGATAGTTGATTCTTCAAAAGTGTGGGCATGAGAGCATGTATGTATGTGTGTGTGCATACATGCACGTGCACGTGTGCATGACATGGCAAGCACGCAGAGGTCAGAGCACAGCCAGTGGGAGTCACTTCTCTCCTGTCCTGTGGGTCCAGGGGATGGGACTCGGGTAGCCTGGTTGGCAGCAAGTGCTTTTCCCACTAAGCCTACATAGGGGTTAGTGTAGGACACATGTGGTTGTGTCTTTGAGGCATGTTGAGAGGTGACTGGCATGTGGTGCAGCAACTTGAAAGAAACACATGCCAGCTTTGCCTGGACAGACTATGAGTAGAGTCTGGAGATCCAGCTAGCCCTGGCTCGGTCTGCCTGGGCTGCTGTGCTGACTGCTGCTGCTCTGCTGTGGATGTGGGCCGCCAGCCCCTGCAGCCACTCAGCACGGACCCACACCAAGGCCTGTCAGGGAGCTGCCAGGCCTCCAGCCTCTATGGGACTGAGAGCACATCCATAGCACACCCCTTCTCTCACTGGCTTTTTATTTTACTTTAGACCCAGTCTCCCCTGCTGACATTATCGTATGCGATGTTGGTACGTTTGTCAAAAACAAGGACACGATGCAGGGTCCGTACACGCTAACTAGAGTGTGACAGTTTTCTTACTCGTTTTTCTTCCAGGAAACCCTGGCATTTCCTCTTTGTGCTTCTGTCTTCCCATTCCTGATTGCTTCCCCATCTTTGTTTTTGTGACCTTGACAGGTGTGGAGTGTCCTGATCAGCTGTTGAAGTTGAGTAGGGTGTGGGACTGGGGAAAACACAGACACCCGGAGATGCCCAGGCTGTTGGGTTCACCACTGATGCCATCCTCCAGGGTGGCGAGGGCAGCCTCCTTTGAGAGCAGAGCAGAGGCGATGCCTTTGCAGGGAGATTGCTGGCTCAAACATCTGGAGTCTTCTTGGAAGGGAATTTTCTCCTTTCCCTTATTAATTTGTTAAGCCCATTTATAGAGAAAGATTTTTTTTTTTTAACTAAAGGGAAAGTAACAGCAGGCTTGTATGCTGTGCATATGTGTGAACATCTGGATGCTTGTGTGCATAGAAATGGGCTAATAGAGTAACATGTGATGGTTTTTAACTTTTCTTTAGCAAAAGTTGGGATTTTTTTTTGCACTTGGCTTCTCTCATCTCCTTTCTTTTCCTCCTCCTCTTCTTCCTCTTCCACATCCTCTTCTTCCTCTTCCATATCCTCTTCCTCCTCCTCCACATCCTCTTCCTCCTCCTCCACATCGTCTTCCTCCTCCTCATCCTCTTCTTCCTCCTCCTCATCCTCTTCTTCCTCCTCCACATCCTCTTCTTCCTCCTCCACATCCTCTTCTTCTTCCTCCTCCTCCTTACACAGAGTCTCACTGTGTAGCCCTGGCTGGCCTAGAACTCATGATGTAATCCAGGCTGGCCCCAGACTCACAGAGATCCTCCTGCCTTTGCCTCTCAAATCATGAGATTAGAGGTGTGTGCCACCATACTGGACCTTATGATTTTTAAAAAATGTAATTTTGGGGATGGGAGAGATGGCTCAGTGGTTAGAGCACTAACTGTTCTTGCATGGGAACTGAGTTTGGTTCCCTGCTACACATGAGATAGTTCACACCTGCCTATAACTTCAGTTCCAGGGGAGCTGTCGCCCTCTTCTGGCCTCCACAGGCATTTACACTTATATGCACATAGCCCACAGAGACACATATACAAACACAAAAGTAGGAATAAAGTAAATGTTAATTCACTATTCCTTGGGGCCTAGGATGAAGTCTCTGGCTAGTGCTTATAGCATCCTCAGAGCTCTGGGGTTGGGGTAAAGGCAGGAAGATCAAAAATTCAAGGTTGCCTAAGAGAAGCTGTTTTGTTAAAATAACAATAAAATAAACTTCCCTTTTGCCCAGGATCCAGTTTCTGTTGGCTGCGGAGGCCAGAGGAGCTTGCAGGCAGAACTGCCTCTTTCCCAGCTCCCCCTGCCCCCACTCCTGCCCCTTCACCCTCCCAGGCGGAGTGGGGAATTCCAGGGCTGCACAGGCCAGCGTTTGGGTTCTCTTGTTTGGAGAGAAGCAGGTTGTCTTTCTGGGGCAGCTGAGCTCCAGGTAGGGATGGGCAGAGGGGGGACGGGGTTGGGGATGGGGGCTGATGCTCTCTGGGGAAGCCGTGCAGAGCAACCAGGCTTTGGGGCAGAACTGTGAGGCCTGGTGGAGCCTAGTGCAGGGCTCAGGAGAAAGTCCGAGTCTGCTGGCACCAGAGGGAAGTCGAGGCACTATGATCCAGGAGCAGCCAGGCCAGAAATTCAAGTGGTGTCAGTGAAGAGAGGTCATGGAGACGGAACACTACACAGGATGTGGGTCACTGCAGCTGCCCCTTCCTACCACAGGGTCCTCTCTTAGCGGGTCTCCAGTGGGAACCGCAGCCCCAGGGCACGTGGATTAAGATGGAGACAGTGCTGGCAATAAGGTGGTCTGTCCTGAATTTTTTATTTAGTTACAAATGAAAGTCATAAACTTAGACAGTCTTCAGATACATTATGGGGGCACAGCAGAGCAGGAGGACAGCTATGTGTCTCAGGTGCCGCCTTGTGGGCAGTAGTCTGTGCAGGCAACCTAGTCCTGGTTAAGTAAGAGGTCTGGAACTGGGGACACCCAGTGGGTGGTGATTTCTGCCTGCATGAGACGGAAGGTGTTTGACCACACCTCTTGGGTCCCTGGCTCCTCCTGGGCCCCTGGCTCCTGTTTCAGTCACAACCTCCCCCAGACCCCCCTCCCCCAGGAGAGGTGTGTTGGTCACGTATTAGCAGCATCAAGCCTTCTTACATGCAAATAAAGATTCCCCAAGCTCTCAGCCCAAACCAATGAGAAGTACCTGCTGTCTTGAATCATCCCCAAAACTGTACATAAATCCTATTCAGGGAATTAAAGGTGTGCAAAAGATCTACTCCATCGTCTGAGCCTTTTGTTCTAAGAGCTGTAACACTTGGGGAAGAGGTCTATTCTCCCAAAACTCAGCTTGAAGCTCCACACTCCTCACTGGCTAGTTCACCTCTCGTCAGTCCAACCGGACCCAACTCAGTGCAGGGTGGCGTGGAGTAACTGAGTGGCCTGGAAAGCGCAGGGAGACGACGGGCAGACCTGCTGCTGAAGCGACTTCTCCTCCCCGACCAAAGGGAAGGTGTCTGCTTCCCTTTGTTGGAGCTCTCGCACCAAGCTGGGCCAGAGATCTCCGTGGAAAACCTCTGGCATACAGGCCCACACTACTGATAAAAGTTTTAGCTTTGGGGTTGGTGGGCATTAGTGTGCTGCTAATCCCAAAAGGTTTTACCTGACAGTCAGTCCTGAACGTGGGCAGCGAGACCAAAGACAGCTCCGGAGAATCTGGCTTTGGATCATCAGCACTCCAACTCTCCATTAAGTATGGAATAGGAACCTCTCGACTTGCCGAATGCTTTCAGGTAGCCATACCCCCCACCCCTGGAACGTTACATGAATGTGTATGTCTGTATACGAATCAGTCTGCTTCCTGCAGGGACAAGAGAAAAACTGTTGCCATGGAGAAGAAAGTGGTGAACTCTCATCTGGAGGAGACTTCTCCGCTGCCCACGGGTTTCTCAAGAAGACGGCGCAGTACGTTGTGCAAGCACTGGAGCTCACAGCGCGGAAATTCCCACTTCCTCCAGAAGACAATGTTGAACCCACGAGTAAGAACTCTCTCTCCCCGCCCCACATGCCTTCCTGCCTGCTCTTTTCTCTAAAGCCCCGGACCCAAGCTGTTGTTCGAGCTAGAGGCTGGACCAGGCAGCAGGGGCACCATCCACCAAGCCTGTTAATCTGGGTTGGTTCCTGGTTTTCTGCCCTTTGTTTTCCTGCCCAGCATCCCCCCCCCCCTTCCAGCTTTCCTTGGGGAAACATCTCTTCCTGCATCTGTCCTAGGGCTTCCTGTCAGGGAGGGATCCTGAGTCCAGGTCTGGCCTTCACAACTGTGCGGCTCAATGGACAGAGGGAGGGGCCGTAGTCTAGGCCAGTCCTGTCAAAGTCATCGAGGCAGGCACTGGAGCTGAAGCACAGGGCTCTGGCGTGGGAAAGAGCTATAAAGATCTGCATTGTCCTAAGAGCAGCTTTGGGAGTCTGGGGTCCAAAAAGCCCGCCTCCCCTTCTCGACTGCTCTCAGTTAGATACAGTGTACCGGAGACAACTATTTGAGCTGAGTTTCTGCCCTGACCACCATGGATCAAGACAAAATGGAGTTACTAACATCAAATGCCGTGTATCCTAACAGGTATCCCCAGAGGGCCAGAAAGAAGGCTGCAGTCTCCGTTGAGGTATTCTAAGTCATTCAAGCCAGAAGAGGCCCAGTGAGAGAAGGCTTAGCTTTCCATGTTCTGTGGTTTCCTATGCACGAGTCCCTGGGCCTGTGACTTCGAGGATGACAGGATATTCCCAGAGACCAGCTTTCCACGGAGGACGGGTGTGTGAGTCAACACTTCCAGTCTTGGGAATCCCTGGACATTGCACCTTAGCAGAGAGGAGTTAGTGGTGGCCTCCTGCCCTGCCCTCCATGAGTCTTAAGGGTAGAAGAGAAGCTGTAACCCTCCTTTTTCAGGAGTTCAATGATAGATAAGACCTCAGGGCCTGTGAGAAGAACAGAACAAATCAAGACGTGGTACCAGCAAGGGTGTGTCTGGGTGTGTCAGTGTGTGTGCTAAGTATATTTGTGTGTATTTGTATCTCTGTTTCTCTCTCTCTTTGTGTGTGTGTGTGTGTGTGTGTGTGTCTGTCTGTCTGTCTGTCTGTCTGTCTGTCTGTCTGTCTGTCTGTCCGTCCGTCTATCTCCCGATAAAGAAGATGCACAGACCAGCCTCTGCAGTGGGAGGCATGGCAGCCAGGACAGTTAGGGATGGCGTTCCCGCTGAGGAATAGCAGGGGTGATACCCAGAGGCCCCATCAAGGATGCTGTGGGGGATGTGAGGTGGAGGGTGAGGAGAGATTGGGCCAGGCAACCCAGGTGAATGACATCTGCTCCTAAAGCTAGCTGGAAGCCTGGGAGGGTTCCTGGTCTGTCCACTCTGTGGGAGGACATAGCTTCTCTTTCTCCTCCTCATTTCCCCTCTGCCTGCACATCTGCCCAGCTGTTCTCCGTGGCTGCTGGGCTAGGGAAGACGTGCCTGGCTGTCACGGGCCATCGGCAACGCCTGCATGACAGCGTTTCACTCCACAGACAACCCAGGATCCACCACGGTCTAATTAAGCCTGCTTTCCAGCTCTACTGCCTGAAAGGTGGCCGGGAGCTCAGCAGCCTGGCCTTGCTCCACAACCCTGCTCCACAGCCCTGCTCCAGGCCTGTGAACCACCGTCTGTCTGCATTTCAACAAATCCCAAATGGCCAGATTTCCCAGGAAGGCGTTCTCTTTGTAAATCCCAGGTCACCAAGGATAATCAGATAGTGGCTGAAGTTGGAGATAAGATCACAACTGTCATGTGTTACTCAGGAGGGGCTGGCCTGTGTTTCCTGGGGCTTTTGTCTGTGCTTAGAGAAAGTTAGGAAGTTGTCTCCTTCAACATCCTCTGGTTGAAGCGTAGCCTTGTGTGATGGTAGTGGTCTGTAGGTAACCTTCGCTGGCGCTGGGCAGGCCTCTCAGACCTGGGAAAGGATCAGGTCTGCCCACAGTTTCTACACCCACCCTCACAGTTTGCCCGGTCTGTGTCTTCTCAAGCTTGCCCTCTGCTCCCATATGCTAAAGCTCCATCCCTGGCATTTTTGTCCCGGAGTAGAAAGAAGATAGAGTGTAGAGGGCACATTTCCCAGAAACTCTGGAGGTTTCTGTCCCTAGAGGTTTCATTTGTAAGATTTACTTATTTTTGTGGTATATTTGTATGTCTGTGTACCATGTGCATGCCTGGTACCTGTGGAAGTCAGAAGAGGGCATCGGATCTCCTGGAACTAGAGTTACCAATGGCTGTGAGCCACCATGTGGGTGCTGAGAACCAAACCCAGGCTTTCTGCAAGAGCAGTCAGTGCTCTTAACCACTGATCCATCTCTTTAGACCCTGACTCTGGTTTTAGAGAACTGGGCAATAGTGTTTTAGCTCATATATCTGTTCTCTCTACCCTCCAGTCAGAGACAGGGAAGCCAGGGTTCTGGAATGGGGAAATTGCAGGTCCTAGGAAAGGGGCAAGATTTTATCTCTTCTTTCTTATCAGTTCTTAGCATTCCTGGGGCAGCGAAGGCAGAGCCAGCCTGGCTCAGGAGGTGCAGGAATTTTCCCTTGGTAGAATTGCTTCCCAGGTGTTCTCGACCCTGACTGACTAGGAGAGCAGGAGATGTCTACATACCCAAGTCAGTTGGCCCGTGCCTGAGGAGGGACAGCTGTCTGAATGCAGAAGGGCATAGCTTTCAAAAGAGCCAGCCACCTCTTCCATGAGGGAGCCTGATGGGGTTTGAAATCTGGAATGTCCCCTTCAGCCTGAGCTGTAGGCGGGGGAAGAGACTCTTAGAATTGAGTGGTCAAAGCTGGGAAGAAAAACATGGCTGCCGCTTTCTACAGCTGACAGTGGCTGGTGTCAGGTTGTGTGTTATAAGGCCCAGTGTGCCATGGCTCGCTCACACTGTAGCACACACAGCCCCAGCTCAGGCACAGCCTGTATCCCTTTAGTGTTCCTGTGGCCAGCTGTTAGTCCTCAGAGGGACACTGACGGTGCCTCGGTGGTAGGATGCCACTTGCATGGCTCATGCATGGTATGACATGGCTCATCACCTTACTGAATATGTTTACTGAACACTTGCAAGGTCCCAGGACCTGTGCCTCTGACAAAAATTCTGTCATTAGCCAAACTCTGCCCAAGTTCCCTGTAACTATTTCAATTAGGCCTGCAGCTTAGGAGGGTATATCTGTTGTCCTGGTTTAGCATGTATCTTGCTAAAGTCAGTCTGACCAGGGACTTCTGCTCTCAGTAGTATGTCTCCCAGCTCCTTAGGTCTGATTACCCCCTCACGCCTCATCATAATTCTGCATGAACTCTGGCAGAGTGTATTTCAATCCCTCTTGCCCTGAAGGTTTCTTCTTAGTAACTTCCCATCATGGGCTTTGTCCCGGTTACCCTGAAACTCGGCATCTTAGCAATGGGATAAATAACAGAAGCCGGAGGTTTCTCACTTCCTCCCAGCCTTTCTCCCACGTAGGCCTTGAAAGAATTCTCAGACTTCCCTCGGCACAGGTCGTCAGAGCATGTGTCTTCTTGTCACAGCAAAGGAATGGAAACCCAGACACCCAAGGAGAACTCTGACACACAGGCCTGGCCCAGCTCATTACTACGAGACCGTCCTCCTCTGTCCTCTACAGACGCCTGTGCACCGTCCTCCTCTGTCCTCTACAGACGCCTGTGTGTAACATTCCTCTACACATGCCTGTGTGTAACATTCGGCCAGACACAGCTAGGGGAAATGGCTCAGCCATCTAAGCATGGGATCTATTTGATCCCAAGGCCTATGTAAAAAGACAGGTATAGTGCAATGCACTTGTAGTCCCAGCACTGGGGAAGTGGAGACATAGCCCTGGGGCTCACTGGCCAATGTAGCCTAAATGGTGATCCCCAGGTCACAGTGTGAGGTCGCATCTCCAAAGCCGAAGATGGCAGCTCCAGGAGAACAATCAAGGCTCGGCTTCTGAGGGCTTCCACACACGTGCAACACAAACCCATACCCACACAATACGCAAACTCGACATTATGCAATCCCCCCTACTTCTGTGGGCATCATTTCTGAAGGTTTGATTTTTTTTTTAATCAAATAGCTGTGCCTGCTCATTTCATGCTGGCCCATCGTTTGGTGTGGAAACTCAGTCCTGAACCTGGTGGGAGTTAAGAAGACATAAGCTCCCTTCTTTCTACCCTCTAACTTTCCCTAACATAGGCTGGTCCTGGCTAGGTTTTGGGTTGACTCCAGTCTCTCTCCTCAGCTGCAGTGCCAGGCCTGCACTGGCCTCGGTAGTGTGAGGTTAGGTCTCCAGGAGGCTCAGTGTTATCTGAACAGTTCAGGGTGGCATGCAGGGGAGAGGAATGGACCACCTCACCTATAGACTTTACGTTCCCGCACTCTGAGCAGCCTTTAGCTTCAAACCTCGGGGCCACACACCTGGCTTATAGGACCAGAAGGAACCAATGATGTGAACAGGCCCTACACTGCTGCTATGCAATCACTGTGTTCGAGGATCACCCATGCTCCGTTCACCCCGCCACCTCTGTGTGTCCTCAGCCAAACTACTGACCTTCCTTATGTCTCACAGGAAACCAGGTGCCTGCTGATGGCTGCCGGGAGGCTCCTAACTGGGAGTAGGTGAAACCCTGTTCAAGGTGCTCAGCCTGTGGCTGGCTGGTGGTGGGAGTCCATGAACATCTACAGGACCAGCCTGGGGGCTGGCGCTAAGCATACAGTAGGTGGGACCCCTGTGTCTATGCGGGTTAATCACTAAGGGCTTCTGGCCCTAGCTCCGTGACCTGCTCATCTCAGACCTGCAGGACCTCAGAAGCACAGAGCTCACGGTCCCTTAGGGTATCTCCATCAGATCCTGTCCCCATGACAGTCCAGTTCATTTAGAATCAGTCACTCACACAAGGTTGCAGAGCCAAGGAGACTTCATGGAGTATGCGAAGGAGGAAGAGGGGAGGTGGACAGAGCTATCTGGGGGCCCTGGAACTCAGCCAGAGCGGTACTTCCTTTCACTTGTCCTAGGCCCTGGCTCAGCCTACAGCCACTCACCTATCATCCGATCCAGAATCCTCAAGCGTAATCCCAAAGCAGGAAGCCTCTTTCCTGCTGGAACCTGGCTTCATCTCTTTTTTTTCTAGGGGGCAGGAGAGACTACTGCCCACTGCCCAGGTGAGGCAGATCTGGGGCAGGAGATTAAAGAACAAACTGCGTGCTGGGTGCAGGGAAGCCCATCTCTGATTCCAGCACTCAGGAGACTGAGGCAGGGGGGTGGGTTGTTCCAGGCCAGGCTGGGTTACATGGTGATACCCTGTCTCAAACAAACACACATCAACAACACATGTGCTATAAAGAACTATAATGAGGAAGAGGAGGAGGAGGAAGAGGAGGAGGGGGAGGAGGAGGAGGAGACCTGGCTAACAGAATTGCTTCTTGTAGTAATTTGTGTCAATTTCCCCTAATTTAGAGGACTTGGTGAGAAACTCTTAAACTCATTACAGAAAAGATTCTTTTGAACCGTGAAGGTTTTCTAAAAGTCACATGGCAATTTCACTTTCACATATTAAAACTGAAGCTTGCATTCAGCATTTTCAAAAGCTTCCTGGCGCAGAGACAGCCAGCAGGCCTTCTGTGGGCTGGCTCCCAGGCCTGGGCGAGGTGTAACCGCCCTGTGGAAGGAAAGCCAACGGCAAGCTACAGGCTTGGGCTCAGACCTGAAGCCATCCAAAAGAAAAAAAATAAAGGCTCAGAGAGGCCACAGGGAATAACTGATGTCTGTCGTTGGCTCTGTTCTCTTGTGGCTGGGGGAGAAGGGGTAGTTAGCAGTCAGAGCCTGGCGAGAAAGCAGACCCCGCCAGGAGGGAGTGACCCCCTCCACATACTGGCCTCCCTGGTTCCTGGGGCTCTGTTAGATGGAGACCCAACCCATTCCCAGAAAGAACCAGAAGCAGGAGACACCACAATGGCACATCTGCTAAACTCTGAGCCCCACACAGAAGTCAGGGATAGAATTCCTGGCTGCTATGGAAGTGGGATCAGAGTTTTATTTCCTGGGTTCAGATGAGACCCAGTGTATAGGGCATAGGGCCTGGCACAGTATTCTGTGTGTGTATGTGTATGTGTGTGTGCCCCTATGTGTGTCTGTCTGTGTCTTTGTTTGTGTGTGTATGTCTTTGTATTTCTGTGTCTCAGTATGTGTCTTTGTGTGTATATGTGTCTAGCGTTTGTGTCTATGTATGTGTGTATCTGTCTGCATGCCTGTATCTGTCTGTCTTTCTGTGCACAGATCTTTTTGCAGACAACAGGAAGTTTCAGAACGCAGCCTTCCTTTCACTGTGACTCAGCAGCACTCTCTTCTCACTGAGCAGGGGGCAGGTGGACAGCACAGAAAGGCACCTCCTCAGGTCCAGGCTTCCTTGCCGCCCAGCCCTATTTGCTCTCCCTCAGTTCTGTCGGCTCAGCTGCTTGAAGTGTTTCCAGAAATGTTTGGCTCCCAGGGCCACCATGCATCCCACACATAAGCAGAACAGGCTTCGGTCGCCCACCATTTTGTAACACTGATGTGGATCTAGCTCCAAGCCAAGCCTGTGCTCTAGAGAGATGCTCTGAAGACCAGCACGGGGACGTCTGGGTTCAGACCTTCTCTCCAACCCAGAGAGCCAGGGGTCACTTGGTGCTTCCGCACAGCATGGCCTCCCTGATACTGTCACCTTGCAGCTTGCTGGCCACTGTGACAAAAGAAACAAAGGACTATTAGGTAGCGAGCGAACAAAAGTAGTCGTCGGTGCTTGACGCTTGGTCCTGTCTGGGACACGCTGGACAGCTTACCGATTCCTCCCTGCTGCAAAGTGGGGACTAGGACTGTCTGCAGTCCTGCTGGAGGGTCAGGAGACACAGTGGCTTCTTGTCAAGTGGAGTGTCTGGTTCACAGGAAACTCGGGGAGCTGAACGAACCATCCGTTCCTCTCCCCTCATCCTCTTCCTGATCCATGACAGCAAGATCCCTTCATCCAGCACTAACGTGTCCTCTAGATTATTAAATCAGCAGATGTTCCCGGCCCACGGCAGTGCCGAGGACATGGTCTGGATGAACAGGCGTTTGCCTGAACGCCACAGACCAGATGTCCTCTTTGCTGTCGAAATTTCAAAAAGTAGGCCTGTGTGTGTGTGTGCAATCGCAGCATCAGGGCTTGGAAGCGGGCCCTAGCTGATGTGCTAGCTGTCACT